>MU129048.1:54482-96058 GCA_014904985.1 Hydnum rufescens UP504 | reverse complement strand
GCATGGCCTGCTGTCCTGCAAGTCTGAGATTCTCTCTAAGTTCCCAGTTTCGGCCAAGTTTCTGCCAATTTTCAGCCATTTCGGCCAACCTCTGGGCCAGAGTGCGACGAAATTTAAAAATGGCCATTTCGGCCGAGAATAGTGATGGGGACCTCTTATGGTACATTATCTGCCCCGAAAGTGGTACCTAACTAGGTAGCTTTGATGACTTGACCAAGGTGCAGATGGCTTGCCCTTTTTGCACTAGAGTAAGCTAAGATCATAATAACCATAACCTTAACACACACCCCCAGTCTATACTGGGGTGTGGTGGCTTGTCCTGGGCACTTGTAGATCGAGGTGGTGGATGTCGCGCAAACAGAAAAAATTTCTGCAATTGCTGGTAAATTGAACCTGGGACTCAACACCGGCAGTTGCCCAGTTTCCAAAGGCAAGCCACCTGCTGCATGAAAAATGCCTAAATGCACTAACTAGATAGACCAATATAAAAGGGTGATTAGATGATACTCCCATAATAACTTTGGACATAGCCAATAACATATACAATGATTCCTTTAAAAAAAAAGCCTAAATGCAGAATTGGATGAGGTACATCCAAATACCCACTGAGGCAGATCATTCTGAAATTTTTTACATTATTAATTGCTACTTCTATGCAGATTATATCAAAATCTCAGCCAAATTCATGCATAGGTTATGGAGATATGAAGGAAACAAGTCTGGAATTAAAAATTCATTTCTCCTCAAGAAAAATAGCTGGGGACTTGAAAATTTGCACAGAGCATAAGGACACAATGTTTACTAATTATGTGCAAAACCATCACCCAATCTAGCTACTTAAGAGGTGAACTGGACAATAGGTACCAGAAGCACTGGAAAATTGCAAAATGTAAGGAGTGCAAGGATCATCTGAAATTTTGGCATGTGATCTAGATACTGTTTAGGCAAAGACCATATCAAAATTTCAGCCAGATCTACTCAGAAGGTACAGAATATGAGGGAAACAAGTTAAACATTGAAAATCAATTACTCCCCCCACAGACAAGGTAATGGACTTGAAATTAGACATGGGTTATGACCATATAATTAACTAGCCATGTGCCAAAAATCAGCATATTCTGTTTACTTCTAGACATTCAACTCCCTTTTCAGCAAAAAGAGAACAACAAGCTACTATGAATGTAAACACTTTAACAATACACCAAAATAGGGAATACTTATAATATTATAGCCCTGATCTGTATCCAAAATGGAATCAATTGGATGTGTGGAAGTAGCTTAAATGAGGGAGGGGGGGAAGGAAGATCAAAGTGATTACATAAGATGAGAGCAGGGTGGCTCTGATATTACACCATATAATACATATATGGGTAGTGTACATGCCAGATAATCACCCCAACTGGACCTCCATTTAGGCAGTGTTCCACAGGCCTCCCCCCTAAACAACAATTTCCTCCCCAGAGCCTTCTATCCATGTAATTCCCCTGAAAATGCACACTTGGGTCATCCAAAACACACTATAGCATTCCTCAAAATTTCAGATTTATAACTCCAGTGTTAGATCCCATAATATTTCAAGTTCACTTGAGTACACCCTCCAGTTGGGACATCTTCCAGAGCTCCAATCACTTTGAATTTTGTAGGTCACACCTGCTCATTCATATTGAGGCTCATCCCACATTTCAGCCATTCTGGAGCACTTTTGACATGTTGTCACATGACCAAGATCTTCCCCTCCCCCCCTGCTTCACTCAGTCATCCAATTTGTGTGGACTTTTTTCCATCTGTAGTAAGTAGTGTGTGACAGTGCATGATTCAAATTTCAGGAGATTTCCATGCAATATTGATTGAGTTTATTCAAGAAACATTCTAAGATCAATTCAATTTGGGGGTCAGAACAGCCAGTATTTCCACTAAATACTTGCTTTCTGACCCCCAAATTGAATTGATCTAGAATGTTTCTGAATAACTCAATCAATTTTGCATGGAATCTCCTTTGAAATTGAATCATGCACTGTCACACAACTACTACTACAGATGAAACAAAGTCCAACACAAATTGGATGACTGAAGTGAACAGGGGGAGGGAAGATCTTGGTCATGTGACCATGTCAAAAGTGCTCAGAATGGGCTGAAAATGTGGGATGAGCCTCAAATGATGAGCAGGTGTGAACCTACAAAAATTCAAAGTTGATTGGAGCATCTGGAAAGTGTCCCAACTGAGGGTGTATCTCAGTGAAACTTGAAAAATTATGGAGACTCTAACACTGGATTATAAATCCTGAAATTTTGAGGAATGCTATAGATGTGTTTGGATGGACCCAAGTGTGCATTTCAGGGAATTACATGGATAGGAAGGCTCTGGGGAGAAATTGTGTTTAGGCGGGGAGGCCTGTGGAACACTGCCTAAATGGAGTCAGTTGGGGTGAATACTGGCATGTTACACTCCCCATATATGTATTAACTCAGTGGTTTAATATCAGAGCCACCCCCTGCTACATTCTTTATGTAATTCACTTTTGATCTCCTCCCCCTCCCCCTCAAATTTAAGTACTTCACACATCCAATTGATTCCATTTTTGGATAACAGTCAGGGCCTATAAATTATAAGCCTATTCCACCTATTTTGGGTGTAATTTAAAGTGTTAACATTAATTCATAGTAGCTTGTTGTTCTTTGTTGCCTGAAAGGGAGTGAATGTCTAGGAAGTAAACAGAATATGCTGATTTTTGGCACATGGCTATTTAATTATATGATCATAACCCATGTCTAATTTCAAGTCCATACCTTGTCTGTGGGGGAGTAAATTGATTTTCAATGTTTAAACTGTTTTCCCTCATATCTCTGTACCTTCGAGTTACGATCTGGCTTGAAATTTTGATATGGTCTTTGTAAACAGTATCTAATCACATGCCAAATTTTCAGAGTGATCCTTGCACTCCTTACATTTTTGGCAAGTTTCCAGTGCTTCTGGTACCTATTGTCAGTTCACTCCCTTAAAGTAGCTAGATTGGGCTGATGTTTTGCACATAATTGAGGTACATTGTGTCCTTATGCTCTGTGCAATTTTCAAGTCCCCAGCTATTTTCTGAGGAGGAAATGAATTTTTAATGTCCAGACTTGTTTCCTTCATATCTCCATACCTATGCATGAATTTGGCTGAAATTTTATATGATTTGAGTGCGGAATCTCTAATCACATGCCAAATTTAAGAGCGATCCGCCCAGCGCTTATTTCTCGCAATTCCGGCTGGTTCTGGTGATGTTTTTACATGCTTCTCATTTTCAGGCACTAAATCATGGCCCTGGCCTGATTTTTCACTCTATTGGGGTCCCTTAGAGGCCATCCATCTATCCCAGGCACCCCCCTTGGTCCTGGGCCCCATTGGGCTGGATGCCTAAATTCTTTGGATGCACTTCATCCAATTTCGCATTTAGGCATTTTTTTAAAATAGGAAATACTGTATAATTAATGGGCATATTGCCTAATTGCACCCATCCCATTGGGCTATCTGATACCGCATTTAGGCGCATTTTTATTATACATATTATCTGGTTGTAATATTAATTATTAATTTTGTTGACTGGGATTTTGCAAAGTGCCCATAAATGAGGCACTTGACATTGCTTGATGTCAAAATATTGTCCAAATTGTAATGCCAGTTGGTCAAATTCAGCTTTTTGATCATCACTTGACATCAACTTGATTTCAGCCATTTAGCCTACCTAAGTCATCAACATGTCCCCTCCTTTTAAGGCCCTCTATATGGCTGACTCAGGCTGCCCCCTGGGCCTTGTTGGACTTCTGGGGCCTTTGATCCCAAGATGAATTGGTGCCTCCCTGGGATGGGTGGATTGAGGGTGAGAGCCAGCCATTCCATTCCCCTTGAGACAGCCAGCACCTTCATCATGCATTTCTCTGCAATGGACCAAACTGAGTTTCCCACCGCTGGGGTTACAGTCAGTTGGTTAAAATGACAAACAGTTCCAGTAAATCTCTCTCCTTGTCCTAATCCGAGGTCTTCAAACTCACAAGATCAATCATCATCATCATCGTGATGGCAAGAGGGAGTTGGAGATATGGCAGGGGACAGTAGGAGCAGTAGGCACAGTGAGCAGGATGGCACAGCGGGGTGCAGCACAGCGAGCAGGAGGCACAGCGGGAGCAGGAGGCACAGTGGGAGCAGGGAGAAGGCACGCGGGGCAGGAGGCACACAGGGGCAGGAGGCACGATGGGTAAACACAGCCACAGTGGGGGCTGGCGAGAAGGCAGGAGTATTGACGGGGGCAGGCAAAGAAATGACAGCATAAAGGCATGACGGAAACAGGGAGGATTGGCAGGGGTAGGGGCAGGAGGCTCAGGAACTGTACGAGGTGAGGATGATGGGGGGAGAAAAGTTGTCGAGGGTAAGCAAACCTGTTGGCATATGCCAAGCCTCTTCGTTGTTTGACCAGGTCAGTCTCTTGGGAGCATGGTAAGGATCCAATGCTTATCAAGTAAATCTCGACGATAAACTTTGTGGCGCTTCCCTCTGTGTGATTTGCCAACCCTCTTGCCTGTAGCATTCACTGAGAATCTGCTTGATGGTTTCAATAAGCCCATAAAGTCATCCACTATACGCAGCTGCGACAAGCATCAGCCTTCTTTCTTCCTCTTTTGCCTGTTCTGCCTTCCTGCTAATTTCCTGGTCACATGTGCCTGGAAGTCATCATCCACTTCAAGCCACACCCTGCGCAATGTATTGTCGATAAGGACATTGTATCATAATCCATCATCTCATCTTCACCTTCATCTTGTCAAATCCATCCCAAATCCTTCAACTAGACCTCAGCGATTGGATGGATTGACCTCTGGGTTGGTGGGGGTTGAGAGTTTAAGAAGGCAGGAGGCGAGGATCCCAATTCATAGAAGTGCATTAACCAATCATCCAGATTGGGACCTGGTCATGCGATACTTGAATAACCCGTAGTACAGTCTGAACCTTTTAAGGAATAATCTCTCTCTTCTTTTTGAACCATGAACATGCCAAATGAAACCCAACCAAACAGACCCAGCCAAACAAAACCGCGCCAAACTGCACGACGCCATACCCAATGAAACAATGCCAAACGAAACCATGGGAGGTGGCCACATGCCACCCGAGTGGCCATGTGAACCACACACCCACTATGGTGGGTGTGTGGTAGTATTAGGTACGTCTCTAATCCCACTGGTGCCAAAAGAGCAGCAGAAGCTGCTCTTTTGGCACCTCTGTTTTCTTTTTTTTACTAATGTATTATTATTTGTTGTTCTCTATGTGAAAACCCACCCGACAAGCACACGGATGAGCCTCCAGTATGCGCAGTCACCCAAGCCCAGAGTGCCCGCCCCCTGAACATGACGATTGATGAAATCACATACCACACACCCGCTGCAGCAGGTGTGTGGTAATACCTTGTAAGTTTTCAATTATAGGATGTAGGAAAGCACCAAAAGAGCAGCAGAAGCTGCTCTTTTGGTGCTTCCTTTGTTTTTTTTTAAAAAATTAACGTGTTATTTACTGATTAATCCACCTCCCAGCATGAAAACCCCCCACAGAAAAAAGGGATGTGCGCAGCCACCCACAAGCAACCTGATCCAAGAGCCCAGCACCCGAACACCCACACATACGCAATGACAGATGAAATATGGTACCACACACCCGCTGCAGCGGGTGTGTGGTAATAGCTCATGAGTTTCTTGTACAATGGTGCCCAAAGAGCAGCAGTAGCTGCTCTTTGGGTGCTGCCTCTGTTTTTTTTTTTTCAAACTAATGTTTTATTGATTATTCTAGGTCTCCCCTCGATGCACGAAACCCCACCCAACAAGAACACTAATGGAAAACCGATGTGCGCAGCCACCTGCAACTCAATCCAAGAACCTGCAACCACGAGCCAAAATGAGTACCACACACCTGCTTCGGTGGGTGTGTGGTACTACAAGGTATTTTTATTGTATTTTCTATATCTACAGTGGCGTGGAAGGAGCAGCCTAAGCTGCTCCTTTGTGTCACTTTGAAAATTTTTTTTATGAATGTATGCTATTATTTTAGGATTCAAATTCAAGCCCCTGAAATGATGACCTGTGACCCGTGACTTGTCCAAACGACCTGCCCAACAGTGAATCGTTGAGCCCAGCCCCCTGTACCACACACCCGCCCAAGCGGGTGTGTGGTGCTACTTAGTTTTTTTTTAATTTTTTTAATTTTGAGCAACAGTACCACACACCCACCCAAGCGGGTGTGTGGTGCTACTTAGTTTTTTTTTTGAATTTTTTTAATTTTGAGTGATGGTACCACACCTGCCCAAGCAGGTGTGGTGCTGCTAAGTAGTCCATGTATTTTCTTTTTGATTTGTATAGACAGTACCACACACCTGCTAGGATGGGTGTGTGGTGCTACTTAAATTTTTTTTTTTCATTTTGAGGGATGCATATAGGCCCAAGGTGTATATTGAATTTTAAATAAATAAATCAATAAATAAACAAGTCAATGACCTGGGGATGTATAATATAAATAATTATAAATGGAACTATCCCCGATATGCCCATATGGCCCACTGCAAGTCTGAGGTTCTCTAAGTCCCAGATTCAGCCAATTTTCAGCCATTTCGGCCAACTCTGGGCCAGAAGGTGCAGACTGTAAAATGGCCATTTCAGCCGGAATAGTGATGGGACCTACTTAGGTACCATTATCTGCCCCAAAAGTGGTACCTAACTAGGTAGGCTTAGATGACTGACCAAGGTGTCCCATTCCAGTATGCTATAACTACAGGGGCAGCCCAGGGACTTTTCAAAGGTTCTACCACCTCCTGGCAAATCCACTTGTCCATCTGCTCATCAATCACCTGCCTTTTTGCTGGCGAAGCCCTGTACATGGGCATGGAAACTGGGTGAGCTTCCTCTTTCATATGGATCTTGGCGATCGTTTTGAGGGTTCCCAGGTGATCATCAAACCTGAACACATGGATATGCTTCCTGATCAATTTCAAGGTCTTCACCTTTATATCTGGGGGAGCATCCAGAGCTATGTTGATGAGCTCCTCCAGTCTCTTGGAGTCATACGTAGTTGGGTCTGTGGGCTCTGATGTCTTAGGGCCCCACAGTTCCTCAGGTTCATCAGGTTTGGGAGGAATCTCCAGTGCTCGCAACTTTGCCAATGCTTGATCTGACAAATCCCTATCTCCTAGCGATCCCCTGGCGATCTTCTGCACTACCTGGGCATAGGCCTTCAAATGCTGTGTTTGCTCATCATCCTTGGCGCTATTGAGGTATTGCTCTGGGTCATGTAAGATGCCTAATATGTCACCCTTCCAGATCCATTCCATGGAGGGGGACATGTTAGCTACTGCTAGTATGAGTTCCTTTGACTTGACCAGTGTTGAAGGGGCAGCTAGGAAGCTTCTGTCACAGGTGGGGAGTATGACTCTCTCCATGAACCATTCATCACAACCTGCAGTTGGGCCTTCCATGGGAACCCTGGCGACCCACCCTGCATGAATCTTCACGTCTGCGGTCGCTTGCAGTAAACACGTCGTGGGAGTCCTGCTTTTTTGTGTGTCGCTGGGGTTTCTGGAAGCAGCCAAGTATGCGGCACGATTTCTTACTTCTGGGGGATGATGGGGTTGGACCTGAAAATCTTCGGTCAAAGAGGGAGTCGAGTGAGCTGGGACATTGAATCATTCCCCTGGCTGGTTGATTGACAGACACATTCCTTGCGCCGATCTCAGTATGGAGACCTCGTAGTTGACCTGGAAGTCCTCTCCTAGCAGCACTGGAATGTTCATTCCCGGTATCACGTAGGCTTCTTCGACGAACTCTAGCATTCAGCTGTCCATTGTGGGCATGAAGACTCAGAGACTCACATAGCCTAGGATTTTCGCTTGATTGGTGAGCTCAAAAAGGCTGAGTTTCATTCCTTTCTGTAATTTTGGGCGGCGTTCCAGGGCTTTATAGCATTCCTCCGATATCAGAGTGATGTCCACACCCGAATCCAGTCGTAGCTGCACTTGCGGACCCGAGAGTGACCCCAGATGGCCCCCATACACACTGAGTGCCATGATGCTGAGAGCCGATTTCCCTGGGGGTGTAGTTCTAGCCTTGAGGCAACAAATAACCTTCACTGGAAGATCATTTGGTGCCTTAGGTAATCCTGGGGGTTCATTCTCCCCCGGCCCTGACGTCGTGGCTGCTGCTATGAATTGCTGATTCGCAGCCTCAGGGTCATGAGAATGCTGTCTATTGGGCGGCTTTCTTGGTGGGTCCAAGAAGGATCTTACAGGAGGGGGAAGTAGTATATTACCCATGGCCACATTTACATTATGCAACAGGTTTGTATGTGTCGTTATATAGGGGGACCTTCTATAGGGTACAAGGGAGCAAGACGGCGAAGCTGGCTTCATCTGCTCTGAATCTAAAAATTCTGCATAGCATCCACCATAGCTGAGTAGGCTGCTTTGTAACTGGGCATCTCGTAGCGTCTATGCTCCTTCTTAAGTGTTCTCCTTTCTAAACAATTGGAATACACCCCAAAGTGTTTGCAGTCCCTCACCCAGTGTTTCTCACTACCACACATGGAACACTTCTGACCAGGTTTATGGTGGCTGACTACTGTGTCATCCCGAGGATAAGGGTACGTCTTTTTGGCATTGTCTGCTCTTCTTTCCTGGGGATAGGCATGACGTGGTGATTGGTAGGATTTACCACCTGGGTGCTTCCCGATGTTCAATGCCATCAAGGAAGCCTTTCCTCCTTCTGCTTCCTCGCTAGAGTACCAAAAAGCTCCCTCCAGATCATCGCTGTATTAAGAGTGCAGTGATTCCTGGTCACTCCTCTCTGCTGCATCCTCCTGCGTGATGAAATTTGCTCTCTTGGAATTCTTTGATTCCTGGTGGCATCGATAGTGTTGCGAGGACCTCCATTGCATTACTAATGTTGCCTCGAATTGTTTGGTGTACATTAGGACTGATTCAATCGGGGGTCTGTCACTCCATCTCAGTATGACGTCCCATTCTGCGGGGGTGTTGTTCATTACTGACACTGTTTCCTCAGGGCTATTGGGGGTGAAGCGCAGGAAGATGTGGGAAAGGAGGATGCACCACTGTATATATTCAGCAGGCGATTCATCGGGGTGATCCCCACTACGGAAAGTCCCCTCATTATACTTGAGTCACTGGGCTGTATACCAAGCCTCTCCGAGATAATGGTGTAATACCCATTCCCGTAGATTATCCCAGGACTGCAGGATGGAGTGCTTGACTGGAACCAAATGAGCTTGCCAGGCAGTGGCAATGGCTCCTCTGAACCAGAAGGTGGCTATCTGTGCTATCTGGCTTTCCACAGCTGGGCCCAAACTCACGAGATTGCTACACTTGTAGAGCCAATCGATTGCTGTCTCCTGATCGCCATCCCATTCTGGCACTGCTGTCCATTTCAGCTGGTTGTCCCAGGTCATGCCTGGTGGGGGAGCATTGGACGACACTCCAGGTGGTCCCGGGGGTCCCAGGGGGCCAGGAGGGCCAGGAGGGCCAGGGGGACTGCCTGGGCCTGGGGATCCTCCATTGGAAGGGGACCTAGGGTCTGGACCTCCTCATCCTGGGCCTCCTCCTCCTTTCCTGGGTCCGCTGTCATCATCTGGCAGCCCGCCTCTGCCTTCCTTTGAGCTAGCTGAGTGAGGAGGAGGAGGGGGCTGGGGCTCTTGCCCTTGGAGTTCTCTGTGGGAGGTTCATGACCTTCCTTCTGGGAGGAGCTTTGGGAGGACATAGGGATGGCGGAGGGCCCCGCCAGTTCCGATGGAGCAAGGCTCACAGGATTGCGAGGGAAGAGGGTGCAGGAGAGGGAGAATGGGGCCGCCTTGACTAGGTTCGTGTAGTAGTCGCGGGCCCTTGTGGCTCCCAGGGCTGGCAAGGTGGGGGTATCTGTGACTGAGTCCCAAGCACCACTGGGGTACTCGATCCCTTCGCCCGCAGCGTTTGCTTGTCCGATCAGGTAATTGGTTAGGGGTGAGTGGGCATGAGAAGGGCCTGGAGGTCAAAGTGTGGGGGATTCTCCACTAGGATGTCTCCCCATGGGGCATCCAACTATGGGCCCCATCTCCCAAGATCCCATGGGTTCTCCTATTGGAGCCTGTGACTTCAAAGGGGTCCAAAGGACGTTCCTCAATCCTTCCCCAGCATGGAGACCCATTGCGAGAGGACTGCAAGCTGATTACGAGGGTTCGGCATGGGGGTGGCTGACTCCCTGGGCGTTGAGTCATGGAGGGGACGTCCTGCCACGTCAATGGGGACATGTCAAGGTTGATGGATGAGGCCCAATACATGGATGAGTTCCCCAGTCTCGTCTGATCAGAGGGAGGAGTGGGCCAGGCTGGCAGATTTATAATAGAGCCGGGGCCTGCTTTCAGACCGCGAGAGGGGTCAAAGCTGGCATCTCCACTAGGCTCCTCAAAATCTGAGCTTGGCGCGAAGAGACCTAAGCCATGGGGGTCGGTGTCCACTCTAGGGAGTGGCTGCACATCCAGTGCTTCCTCTAGCCTCATGTTGTATTCTGCATACTTCATGGCCTGGTTGCCTGCGAATGGGTGCCTCGTCGCCTGTATGATGGGGTGTGTTCCATTGATATCGCCTTGGATTGCTTCCCAGCCCAAAGCTAGTGCTCTTCAGGCCACCCTTTTTGTGGGGAGGCAAGGATCGTGCCAGGCCTTATACAGGCACTCTCTTAATTCAGGTGTAGGAGGAAGGGAATCCTCAGAGGCCATTGGAGTGGATAAGCTTTCACCCTGATGTAGCTTCCTTAGTTTGTAGAGTCGAGTGAACATCAGCTCGACCCTTAGCTTTAGTAGCTTGTTGGCCATTCTCAATTCTTCAATTCATTTGGACATCCATAGCTGCTCTGCTAATTTCCCTTCGTGGTGTTGGAGGGATAAATCCTTACACCATAGAAATCCTCATCCGAGGCCATTTTCCCTATGAACGAATCAATTATATGTCACCACGTTCATTTAATTTTATCGCCATTTGTTTATTCAAGAAATCAATTGGATTCCTACCCCTTTCCAACCCATAATATCGCCTCATTCCTTTACCATGTCTACCAGTCAATTTATTGACTATCCGTCGGACTTCAACAGTCCTCATCAAAAAGGGGCAGTTTATGCCCTACTTCAAGTCCATTTTCTTTGGACAAGGCAATTCAACTTGCCATCTTTCTTCAAGACTGGGTGACTTGCCTGCTCTTCCAAGTCATCCTACTGCCTTAAGGGCGACAGATTGTGATTATGTAATGATGCGGACCGGGCCTAGTTCCAATTCTGGACTCGCAGATCCATCACATGATCCAGATAGGGGCTGCACTACTCTGAAGGAGTATTTTTCGAATTTCTCCGTCATTTTTGATCGGATCGACTCGAAACGACCGCGCCCAGAAAGATACGAATCGTACCTATCGAACGGTACCAAACACGAAACGAACGGATCAAAAATGCGGTCCCTGTAACAATATCTTGCCATGATTCATACTCTGAAGGAGTATTTTTCGAATTTATCTGTCAGTTTTGATCGGATCGACTCGAAATGACCATGCCCTGAAAGCTGTTAAAAATGCGCATCGAACGGTACCAAGGGCAAAACGAGCGGACGCGAACTCCATTTTTCACAAGACAACTCCCTCCCCATGACTCCCCCTTTGCTCCACCATTCAAAATAGCGAATTACTTCCGGCCCTCTTATGTCCGATGGAGAAGACCCTCAGGGCGACCTATTCCACTTTTCCTTAAGGGAACTTGTCCAGGTTTGAAGGAGGAATAGCATGTAATGTGTCAATCTCCCCTTTTATCTTGAAATTGGAATATCTCCATCAGTTTTGAAGATTTTAACTTCATTTCTTTTTCTCTGTGTGTCCCTTAAGTCCGACTTCTTCACTTTCTATTGAGTCGAAGTCTGGATTGTATATTAGGTGCAGCTAGCACACAAATTCATTAGTTCTCCCCCTCCCTCCAGTTTGAAGCTCCTTGAACAGCTGCTGGTCCCTGGGTGATTTCTCACTACAAAAAGTGAATTCTAACTACACTTTGACTAAGGTCTCAAGAAGAGATTCTTAGGGTGTGGTAATTTGACTGAAAGACACATTCTCACTTAATTGCTTGGGCTTTGTTGGCTCACTGCAATTTCCCCTGTTCAAAAGACCTTCCCCCACTCAAACCTGAACATCCGGATTAGATCTGTGATCCCCTCTTTCGTCCCCGGCTCAACATCGTGGACAGTAGTTGGATTGGTTCAATAACCATCCTGCTTACAGTGGTCTATTACAAAGCAATGGTCTTCATTTCCTACTATAGCTATAATGTCTGAGATGACGTTCTGTAGCCTCTTGATGCCTGTTTGGACTGTAATGAGGAGTTCCCAATCCATATGCCACTCCTGCAGCTCCTCGTCATACATGAAGTACGTAGAGTTATATTGTGCTGGAGCAAACTTCGTCCACACCATGAGGAACTGGTACGTGGTGACAGGAGCAGCCGAGAACAGGTCCGTATACTTGTTCACTGGCTCATCCAGTTGTTGCGTGATCTCTCGATAGTGCTCCATCGAGTGTAGCTGGGGTGGGATAGCCATGTATTCATGAGTAGTAGCGTGATAGAGCACATCATCGTGCTGGGATGATGGGACATGGTGGGGGATCGCCATATGTGGGTTTAACTTAGGAGTCTTCGCCTGTTTACTCATTTTGAGACAAGGGAGGGAGACAGAGAGTGGACTGGGAGTTGCGGGATGTCATGGGTGAAGTTGGTTTGACTGCCTCGTTGGCTAGAGGGAACCAATGTAATAATGCAGCTCTGGACTTCAAGAAGCTGCAGTATTCATCGTCATTAGATGAGGTGGATTTGACAGATCTGTGAATAGAAGAGAGGATGGGGGAGGGGGAAGTGGTAGTAACTGGCCAAAGGGCTCAGTTACTATCTAAGGACAAAGTGGTGGGTTAGCTAACTGACTGGAAGTGGGCACTTACCTAGTAGAGTTGCGCTTGTATGCAACTCTCCCGTATCCGTCTCTGCCCTGTGCTCTATGGTGATGGATCATGTGCCTTGGTACAGTCAGATCGTCATGTGACTTGGTCGCAGGGTAGTGGCACAGTGGTGTTAGTTTCACAGGTCTCCCGAGAGTGAAGAGGTCTGGGCAAGAAGATGATTTGATTCCAGCATGACCGGGACTTAGAATCCTCATGGCCATGCTATTATGTAAGATACAATATGAGACGGACTACTATGTACATACATAGTATGGCCCTATATTACAAGAATAAGAGACACTGAATGCCAGAGACAGAAACAGTCTGAACCAAGTTCAATCTTTCAATCCTCAACTCATAAGGTTGGGAGCATGCACAAGTGCTACTGTCATGTGATGTTTCAAATTTGTGGCACAAATTGACTTGAACTGGAAGGCCCAAAAACCACATGGGGATGCTTAGAACAATTATTATACTATCCTATTTAAGCAACTATAGCTATCTGGTATGCTCTATTAGCTCAGAAATCATCTCCTTGGTTGCCTCAGGGGGGAGTGCTCTGTGACTGTGATAGTGGTGACTTGTCCAGGCTGCCTCAGTACCATCTAGTCCTCTTCAGTAACAATCTTCATAGTGAAGGGATCTGTTCCATAACCTGCACAGATTGTTAGGATACATATCAAAGAGAGAAATGAAAACCATGAAAACCACACTTTTGAATGCATTCAAGAGGGACTGAAGCAAGTGCCTTTTGAGCATTCTTAATGACATCATTAATGGCTGATGAGGGGGGGAATTCACAATAGATTTGTTTTGCATATCCCCAACATTGTTCGATGGGATTGAGTTCTGGTGAGAAATTTGGGAGGAATATGGCTGGGATGTTGTTTTTAGTGCAAAGTGTGGAAAGAAGTGAGGGCACATTTGCAAAGTCAGGCTCATTAAATAGAATGCATTGGCAACACCAAGGACCATATTCACCATTGGAATTCTTCTGGCACTTGAAGCCAGTGCACTCTGCTCAGAGGTTATGCACACCAACATAGCCTCATTCCTCCAGAATCACCACCATGCCCTTGAATAACCCAGGGTGTGTGGGGTGACCTGGAGGGAAATAAAGTGGCTGGGAGTGGCCATCAGCAAAGCATGCATCACCCATAGGTATGTGCACCCCAATGGGCTTGCCATCAGCTCCATACACAATCTTTCCATCCTCATCCCACTTCTTAACCTTCAACATCCAGTCAGCACTGGGTTTAGAGGTGCCTTTAGACAAATAGTGAGCTGAGAGAGCATCCTCTGCATGCTTCGAGTGTGAGTGAGCATTATCAAAGATGAAGACATGGTCATCATTGGGATAGAGCTTGTGCACCAAGTGAGCTGCCTTTTCCACCTGCATGAGTAATTCATCATTGCTGAAATATCCATGGTGGTTCTTCCCAGGCTTCAGCTTGACATGCACAGATTCATTTCCATCTGCTGATGAGAGCCAACCATAATCAGCTGAAATGAAGTTGGCAATCATCAGAGATTGTCCTTCACCTTTTGCATAGGGCTTAGATGTCTCTGATGAGTGAACCCAGCAAAGAACATGGTGGTCATGAGCATAAAATATGCATTCATCATGGAACCAGATAGTGAGGTACCAGCGTGGGTATGAAGCACCATCACCTCCCTCCATGACTTGCTGCCCATCTCCATCCCACTTCCTAGTCCTCCTCTCACATTCCTCCATAAAGGGCAGGAAGATCTTCTGCTGGTGTGCCACAATGTCCTCACATTCATGGCCATCCGCATATTGACCTTTTGGCCTTCTGCCAGTGATAACCCATGTGCTTCATCCAATGCTGTGCTGTGTGAATTGAGATGGGCTTTTGGTGGTGCAGGTGCTGCAATATTTCTGGCTGGCTTGTACAGTTGACAATGTCCTGGGCAGACATGAATTTCCCCTTTGACTGAAGGTACTCCACAATTTCCATCTTGAGATCCTCATTGGTGAGAATAATTGATGATTGCATTCCACATGCACTCTTTGGTATAGATTTGAAGTCTGAAAAGAAAGTCCAACATGACTTCCAAAGCTGGCATCCATATGAGGCCTTCTTTCCAAACACATGAGCCACTGACTCTGATGCTTCCATCCACAGCCCTCTGCATGAGCCACCCTTCTCAGTGATGACTTGAAGGAGCATCAGCATCTCTATGTGTGTTCAGGTGTATAATGTTAACTGGGGATCCTGATATCCAGTCCCAGTGTAGCATGGAAGATGAAGGGTTTGTGTGAGCTTACACAGTGCAGAGATTGCCATCTGCTTGGTTGGTGGTGGAACATATGATCATGAATGCACACAGACAGCCAGTGTCATCTCCTGAGGTGGGGAATCCTCCTCTTGTGTCAGGTCAATTGCAGAGAGAGGGCAGGTGCCCTCACTCACCTCTCCACTCAGTAATCCTGTGCCTTCAGTGTTGCTTGCCACTCCACTCAATAATCCCTCAGCCTCAGCCTCATTGTCAACTTTGGTTCCAGACTCATTGTCTTCAGAATCAGAGTCAGATTCTGAAACCAATGCCCAGCATGAGATAATTTTACCATAGGAATCACCATCCTCTTGTTCAAAGAGGTCTCCAACCTCCTGGCCAGCATGCTGCTGACTGAAAAAGTGCTCAAGCAGCACTGGTGAGCCACTTGACTTATGCTGCACCTCAGCCTCCATAATGAACTCTTTTGCCCTTAGAGCATCCTTCTGCCACTGCCATTCAGTTGTGTGTGAAGGCTGTCCATTAAGTTTTGTTGCCAAGTAAGTGCTTTTTACACCAGGGATGGCACCATGACGATTGAGACTGCCCACCTCAATTAATTTTGCTTGTGCTTCAGCAAGCAAATGATCAAGACCTGCCTCACCACAGAGCAGACCATCAACAGGAGAGATTTGGGCCTGGCCACCACCACTGGTGAGCCCAAGTGGGAGGTCTGGCAAGATGGCAAAAGATGGTGAGACAGCAAAAGATGGCAAGACAGCAAAAGACAATGCAGTTTCATCAGAGTCTGAGGCACTTTCATATGGGTCAACTAGTGGATAAGTCAGAGTTGACACAGAGAGTGAGGAGTTGTCAGGATAAAAGGATGAGGAGCCTTCTGGATAGGGATTCAGTTGATGCTGGCAGTACAGTATCACATTCAGTATGCCACCCACAGAAAAAAAAAACCAAAACATACTCTTTTTCATGAATACCCCCCCAGGTTGCCAGTATGGTCAGAGTGCCTGCAGTGTGGCATCACATAGGGAGAAAGAAAGGGACTGGCTGCCTTCCTGATTGGGAAGATGGCAATCACCATTCCCATTTTGGGTATTTCAAAAGTAAAGTGGCCCCACCCCAAGTCAGCTGGAAATGATGAAATAAACACCCTGCTTGGGGTCATTTAGCAACTTTATTCTGACTGCTACAGGCCATTTCTTGGAAATCTGCCACCAAGGAAATGTAGCTACACATCATTTATTAATATCCATGGTGCCTGATTTCCCCTTGGTTGTCTGTGTCACCATCCTTAAGTGCCATCAGTCACTGCTGAAAGTGGTAACTTTTGCATGCTCTCAACCTTATATCAGGCTGTGACACTTCCCTTTCTATGGTATCATAATAATCTCACTCAATGTCTCCCATCCCATGCCAGAATATCTCCATCAGTGCATTCCCCTTCCCCTTCACCCATGATTGTCAGTCATGCTCACACTATTTGGCTCTGAGTGCAGTGCGGGGACCTAGATCCACCTTGGTCAGTCATCTAAGCCTACCCAGTTAGGTACCACTTCTGGGGCAGATAATGGTACCTAAGTAGGTCCCATCACTATTTTGGCCAATTTGGTCTTTCATGGTTTTCACCTCCTGGCCCAGAATTGGCCAAAAAGGCCAAAAATTGGCCAAAACTGGGACTTAAAGAATCTCAGACTTGCAGTGGGCCATATGGGCATATTGGGGATAGTTCCATTTATAATTATTTCTTTATATCACTATTATACATATGCTTACCCCAGGGTTTTGTTCAGCAGTCCTGTGTTTTATTCATATTGACCATCCACCACTCAAATTTCTCCATTGCTGGAAGAAGACCTCATGATATGCCACAACATCAGGGTGCTCATGCCCATCCATATAGACTCCTTTCATTAAAGCCTTGAGGTGAAACCCCAGTTTATGCAGCCAGCATCATGCTGTGCAGTTACTAAGGGGTTTCCTCAATGCAATGTCAAGCTGAGGAAGTATAGTTGCATTGAGTGCTCTGCAAAACCCAGATGAGGTCACAGAGCCAACTTTCTGCATTCCCAGCCAGGCACGAGCCTCCTGCCACACATCTTTGTCATCAAGATGACAAGATCCAACACACTTGCCCCTGCAATGCTCAATAGGGAGCTGCTCATATATTTGATAGTAACAAGCAAGTGCTCAGACCTGACATGCAAAGTAAGCCCCATCCCCATCATGGTGGGACAGAGCAATATGAATACTAGCAGACATCCTTTTCATACCCCTGATCCACAGTGTGGCAAAATTTCAAATGAGCTGGAGTTGATTTATCTGTTATTGACAAAGTTAATAGCCACACAAACCTAATGGTTTAAACACATACATGGCTTAGCAGAAGGGTCATCTTTTTGTTCTGTTTCTTAAAAATGCCATCAATATCATTTCTTAATTGTCACCAAGAGCATATCTCTGACATGTGAGGCTGTGAGTTGCCATGAATAAGGTTGTCAAGCTCATCATCAACCTCATTGGCCACAGTATTGTTGTCATCAGTATCACATGCAACATCCAGAGTGGAAAGCAATGGAGAAGGGCTGGGTAGGTGGGTGGTGAGGCAACACCAGATAGGAGGAGGAGGATCCATAGTCTCCTTGCTCAGATCAGGTGATGGAGTGTGGGATGGAATGGATACAGGCATTGATAATGAACCCTTGGCATTTTCAGACAGAGCAGGTGACAAAATAAAACTATTGAGATTCCCTTGAGCTGCGATTGACCTTGCATAGCAACTTCTTGTCCATTTGGATTTGCTTGCAACATCAGGCCCTTTCACATACTGTGGGGGTTGGCAATATCATATAATTGGCAGTTCCCAGGTCTCCCTCTGAGATTCTGCGAAATGCGGCATGCAGGATTGTGCTTGACACAATGGAGATATGAGTCCAGACCAATAGGAGGGGCATTAATTTAAGCATGTCGCTAAGGATTGTTCGGGACAGAATCTTTTAAATTTCTCTAAAATTTTGTAATCACGCAGCCATCAATACCCTACAGAGTTACACGGGAACTTTGTCCAAAATGTGTCCTGAACATTCCCTGCCAAATGTAAAACAAACCATGTTTCATTATTGTGTGAAAGAAATACCATGCGTAGGATTGTTCCAATTCGTGTTTTCATGAATGGTTGCAACCAAGGTTCAGGGTGGCTGTACAGTCCACACCAACGAAATGTTTCCTCAATATACATGGATGTACTAGGCCAGACTAGAGAAAAATGTTTTATAATGCTCTCAATACATCATACAAATGCATTAGAGCCCTTAGGAAGCCTCTTTGACAAGATGTGGCTGAGATTTTGTAACAAAGGGGGAACAGACAGCGTGGACAGAAATATGATTATAAATCAATCATGTGATGGTACAAGTGTTACAGGTCATTGCTGACCCCCACATACTGTACTCCCACAATATGTATGAAAGTGATTTTAGTGTTACATTATGCCACTTGCCCCTAACAAAAATAAAAATTTTTGTTATGTGTTATGCCAAAAACTGGGAGGTAACAAAGGCCCTGGAAAGCCCCAAAAAGCTACACTTTGGAAAATTTTTCTCCCACTGCTTGCCTTCCAAAATGAGATTAAGCAATGATGGTGAATTCAAAGGCCCAATGGATGCATTTGTTCAGCATTTATCCAAGGATGAATACAATGAAATGAAATCTCAAGGCTTTGATACCATTCACTTGAATTCCTCCATCCTTGCTTCAAAGACTGCAGAAACAAGCACAGAACCTTAGCACTGGCATCAAAAACAATCAGGAGCAACAAAAAAGGTACCATGACAGGAAAGTACAGCACCAAATCAAGTTTGGCCTTAGGGACAAGTTGGGAAAGCTTCTTAAAGCTGTAGGTCCATTATATCTAGTACTAGAATTGTGACATTTCATTATACTGTATAGTGGGCAGTCCCTCAGCTGAAATCTCAAAGGGCAATGGAGCAGTTGTCCCCTATCATGGACAACCATCACCAAGGGAAGAAACCATGGACTTGACATTGCTGTACAAACTGGTTCCACCCAACATGTTGGGCTGCTATCTCAGATGCCATGATTCACTCCAAATGGCATCTCTCTTGAGCAGTAAACCTCCTTCAGAATGGTTGTGGAGGTGACAAATATAAGACACTTTATCCTTCAACTTTGTTGAATTGGATAAAGCCTTGCAGCAAGCAAGATCAGTCAGATGGAGTTGGGCAGTGGTTGGAGAAGACTCTTGCTGCAGTTGAGCAATGTCAAAAGTGCTTAGAATGGGTGCAAATTTTGGGCCTGAGGCTCAAATGGTGACTGGCTGTGGCCTACAAAAAATGGGAGTGATTGGAGCTCTGGAAGTGCCCCAATTGGGGGGGGGGTATGTCAGTGAAACTTGAAAATATTATGGAAACTCTCACACTGGAGTCATGAATCTGAAATTTTGGGGGGTGTTATAAATGTATTTGGATGACCCAAGGGTGAATTTTCAGGGCCATTGCATGGATGGAAGGCTCTGGGGAGGAAATTGTTGTTTTGGGGGGTGTGCTGTGGAGCAGTGCCTAAATGGAGTCCAGTTAGGCTGATATTTGGCATGTGTACTCCCTATATATGTGTTAGACTAGTGGTATAATATCAGAGCCACCCCTGCTCTACATTTTATGTAATTCCTTTTGACCTTCCTCCCCCCCCCTCAATTTCAGGCACTTCCACGCATCCAATTCATTCTACTTTTGGATATAGTCAGGGTCATACTAATCAAAGCTTATTCCACCTAGTTTAGGCCTGAGGTGGAGTGGCTCACATTCATAGTAGGGTTTTGTTCCCATTTTTCCTGCCAAGGGAGTGGCATGCCTAAACATAAACAAAAACAGCTGATTATTGGCACATGTGTAGTTCATCATATGGCCATACCCCATGTAAAATTTCAAGTTCATATCCTGTCTGTAGGGGGAGTAAATTAATTTTCAATGTTCAAATGTGTTTGGCCCATACCTCCATAACTAGTGGATGGGTATGGCTGAAATTTTGATATGATTTTTGCCTAAGCAGCTTCTAATTATGTGCCCATCTTCAGAGTGATTTGCACAGTGGTTCATTTTTGGAAATTTCTGGTGGTTCTGGTACCCCCTGTCCAGTTCACTGCCTTAACCTGGATGGATTAGGATAATTTTTGGCACATAATTAGTACACTATGTTTTCATGCTCCCTGTAAATTTTCAAGTCCCCAGCTATTCTATGGGAGGAGAAAATCAATTTTCAATATCTAAATTTGTTTGCCTCATATCTCAATAACTAATGAATGGATTTGGCTGAAATTTTAATATGGTTTGCAGCCAGATAGTCTCTAATCATGTGCCAAATTCAGATCAACCCACTGAGTGCTTAGATTCCAGCAACTTCCGGTGGTTCTGGAGCTGTTCTTCCTGCCCTCATTGTTTCAGGGATTAACCATTAGCCCTGGGCCTGATTTTTTCACTTTATCAGGGTCCCCAGGGGTCCATCCATCCATCCCAGGCACCTCCCCCTGGTCCTGAACCCCCATTGGGCTGGATGCCTAAATATTGTTTGGATGTATTTCATTTAATTTCCGCATTTTGGCATTTTTTTAAGATAGGATACATGTATTATGTGACTGGATACCATTTAGGAATAATTACATAATATTTGTACTAAACTCAGACTCAAGTTACCTGCCTAGACATGCCAAGACTTGCTTAGGCACACAATTAGACACCTCCTGGTAATGGTCAACCTGTTTTAATTTATCCACTAGTAGACACACTGCATACTAAGCCCTCACAGACACACCAGGAAACTCTAATGAGATATAGCAAGCTCTAGACATGACTAGACACAGCTGATTTAGGCATGCCTAAATCAACTGCAAGATGTCCATAAAGTCATTGTAAAACCCCTGGAGCAGTACCTGACTCTACACATCACTAGACATCACTTATTTAGGCATGTCTAAATCAACCCTGGATAGGCCTCTTCAATTCAAAGTCAATAATTAAGCTCTAGACATCATTAGACAACTGATTTAGGCATGCCTAAATCAACCCCAGAATGCCTATCAAATAGTTAAAAAGCCTGGGAGTGGTGCCTGTGGCAGGCACAGATAGGCACACCTATTATAGGGACTTGAAAGTTTTTCATCTTCTGAACACCTTTAGATGCTGCCTAGATGTGCCTATATAAAAACCACCTCTTAGGTCATATCCCAATGCAACCAGAACCCACCTAAGAGGCACCTTTTTGAGGGTGCATTAGGTGGAAGTGGATGACAAAGTGGACAACAAAGTGGACAACAAAATGGACAACAAAGTGGATGATGAAGTGGACAATGAAGTGGACAATGAGGTAGATGATGGATCAGACAATTGATTGGATGATAGATTTTGGTTGATTGACAGTGTGGTCAATGAAGGATTGGGCAATGAGGGGATTGGCAATGTGTAACTGATTGAGCTTGCTCTGGATTCAGACATACAATATTCTGCCCCCTTTTTTTTGTGACAACAACTGCACTATGTACAACCTCATCCATAGAATCAACTAGGATCTCATGATACTGAAGGGCTTTTCCAAAGTGTTGTCTCAGTGTATCCTATCAGCAGATACACTGCAAGTCAGTCTAAAGTATTCCAAATCACCGAACCTATACATACATCACCATCTAGGATGTGCCCCCTCTTTCACAAGAATATTTCTAATGACATTGTCCAGCTGTGGATATTTGGCTGTTCTACTTTGAAGACTGTTGATGTAAAGTGGAGAAGATTGAGATTGATAGCAAGGGTAGGATATACAGGGCACAGGGGAAAATACTGAGTTTGAGAAGGAGGAATGTAGCAGGCTGACATTTGCAAACATCCAAGGTAATTTCATGAATACCTAGATGGAAAAGGAGTATGAGGTGATATCTACTCCTTATGGTATTTTGGCATACATATTTTGAATTGAATACAGGTAATGCCAATATCCTTGCACAGCATCCCCTATTGCCTGGACAAGATGGCAATTTGTCCCCAAAGGCAGTGTCACTATCCCAATTCATAGCAGTGACTCACCTTGCAAAAAGAGCACTAAGCTGAGCCATGAGTTCATTCCACCATTGCCCCAATGCCACACAGGATGTCAAGCCATGCCACTTTTGATGCTTGGTTGACAGGGGTTCACTGTAGGCAGGAGGATGCATCTCATCATTCTCTAGCATAGCAACTGGGTTCCAATGGTGAGCTTTATCATGAACCACTGAACTTCAAATGTCATCATGATTGAAATTGTCAGGATTTATTGGAGAAGCTTCATCAGCCAGTTCATTTGCAGTTGGATTGGGTACTGGGGCAATAGGAGAACAAGTCTCAGTACACTTCATTCAATACAACCAGACTTCCCCAGAATTGATTTCACATTGCAGCAGTCAACATTTTTTGTACAGCTGCACCTTTTTTGGTATGATAGGGGTAGTCCAGATGCTGTCAGCTGGAACTGTATTGGGTGGGATAGAGGGAACTGGGAGTTGGTCAGGGATACTGATAGACTGAAGGAATGAAGCACTGAAATCAAGGTCTTCAAGTCATTCATCAATATCAACACTGCTAGAACAGCATGGCCACTTGCAGTGAGGTCAAGTATGATTGGGTGGCAAGATAGACCTGGTGTCCTCAGGACACAGAGGCTGAACATCCAGGAGGGATGAATGGAATGTATAATGAGCAAAGTCATCCAAAATTGAAGGGTTGGAAGGCAATAGAGTTCCAGGACTGTGACTAGTACCCAGCTTTTTGTGCAGTTTTGGGCATGTTCCTGGGGTAGAGGGAGCTGATGAGGTGGAAGGTAACATATTTAATGGAAGCAAACTCAGTGGCAGGTAATGTGAATAATTTCAAGTGCCCAATGAAGTGGATGCTGCTTCAATCTCTTTGTGGTGAGATGAAGCATGTGGGTTCATGGGGTCACTGGCAGAGGACAGAAGTGTTGAAGAGGTGGAAGGGGTTGATACATGAATGATGTGATTTCCATCTTTTCATCCTTGCTGGAGCTAGGCAGCAGGAATCCTCTGAAGTGAGTTTGAGTTCCCAACATGCTGCCAACAGTGGGATGCTCGTTAGGTGTGGCTACTCATTCAATTTGTGCATTGAGATGGGTTTGCACTCACTCAAGTCTGGGGGTACTCAACTGCCAAGGTAATCTAGTGCTTCCATATATCTTATTTGTCATGGAGAGCACAGTAGCTGGAGAAACAAGGATGAGTTGTGACAACAAAACTTGGACAAACAGTTGAAGAAGTGATGAATTGGGAAAGCAGATAAATGTCAAAGGACAGGTGTAAAAGAAGCTTGATATGAAAGGATGTACCCATGAGCTTGAGATATTGGCCCAAGAATGGACAACTCTCCAAATGTGGTTCTGCAAGGAATACATGGCCATTCTTCAAGCAATTCAGGATGCTTGTAACTATCATTCCAATTGCCATTTGCAGGGTCACTAATAACTACATACAATTACATAGCAGAGGATTTGAGTCTTTGTTTCCATCTAGAACATTGGTGAAAGGAACTGAGTGCCCTCAGGATTCATTGGAAGAAGGTCATGGGCATGTTTCCCTCTCTTGGGATGGAGCTGCCATGGCCTCCTGGTGACTTGACACAGTGGTGGCTTGTCGATCATGATATTGAATATGATAGGGATATTGAAATGGGTGGGGGAGAAGAATGGTCTGATGGTGAGGATCTCATTTGCCCACAACACAATGAGCCCACTGAATCTGAAGAGGTAAACATACAGTCTTTCACCACTCAATGAGCCACACTGGTCAATGAGCCATCTCCCTATATTCCCCTCAATTTCAAAGATATCCTTTCACTTTTTTTTTGCATCTTAGAGGGACACATGTAAGGAATCATTGTGCCAAATTTGAAGTGAAACAGATGGACAGAAAATCTGCATGCTAGGCATTAAGGCTGAATTGAGCCATTTTTGGACAAGATGCAATTCCTCAACAGGTTTTTCTTATTCCCTGTAGCCTACAAAGCCCCCAAAACATATTGAAGTCCTTAAGGGCACATAAAGGAAGAATTTTTATTATTAATGTGAAGCTTCATTATCTGTTATGATAACAAAACATGTTGTTGGATAAACACAGTAATAATCACCACTCAATCTCTTCATGTCAATTCCCCTCCCTGAGCCTCCACTGGCCTTGCACCCACTCACTGCTCTGTAACTAGTTGCCTACTCATTATGACCCAAGTTCAGAAGGCAAGAGCAACATTGATGAACAGTAGGTTGGTACACAACCAGGTGGCTCAAGGACTGGGAATGGCAGAAATAGCCCCTACTTTGTAATTTCTCTCATCCTCCCTCAATTCCCACTCTATTACTATGCAACTACACAGAATAATGCACAAGGACCTCCTCTACATGCTGGTGAAAATTTGAGGCAAAATCTCCAAGATTTACACAAAGGAGACTGGAAATACAAATTCTGGCTCATTGAGTGGTGAAAGACTGTAATTGATGTCATGGACAGTGGCATAGATATTGGAGTTGGTGGCCAAGGGATAGATATATGCGACTCTGATGATAGCTTGATCAACACTGACCAGTCAGATAATGACTGGGACTATGATGACCTTGCATTTTAGTGTTGAGCAATGTATATTTCATACTCTGGAACATGGTGACTACATTATATGACTGCCATACTGATGATCCTAAGGATCAGGAGAAATGCACCCTACTAGCTACTACTGCTGGGGGAAGATTCATGTTGTAACAAGCAGAACATGAGAAAGGGATGAGTCACATCATCACCTGGAGAGATTGGCAGATATGAAAATGATGCCATGAGGACAAAGCAATGAGCTGCACATTGTGACTTGGGGAGATTGGTAAAGATCAAGATGATGCTGCTGAGGATGAGAGATGAGTCACATTGTAGCTTGAGATTTGTGAAGATGAAGACAATGACATGAGGACAAGGGGCACATTGTAACTTGGAGAGATTGGTGAAGGTGAGGATGATGCTGCTGAGGATGTGGGATAAGCCAGCCATGGAAAGATAGGTGATGATGAAGATAATGGCACCAGGGACAAGGGATAAGACACATTGTAACTTGAAGAGATCAGCATAGATGAAGATGATGCCATTGAGGATGAAGGGATGAGATGCATTCTAACTTGGAGAGATTGGTGAAGATGAAGATGATGCTGTGAGGGCCAGGGGCAGATTGTAACTTGGAGAGATTAATTGAGATGAGTATGACATTGCTGTGGATGAGGGAAAGCCATGCACTGTTGCTTGGAGATCAGTGAAGATGAAGACAATACCACCTAGGATAAGGGATAAGAAGAATCATGAGTTGGAGAGATTCATGAAGATGAGGATGTCATCACCAAGGATGAGGGATAAGCCATGCACCATTGCTTGGAGATATTTGTGAAGATGAAGATGATAACACTGAGGATGAGGGATAAGAAGCATTATGAGAGATTCATGCAGATGAGGACAACATCACTGAGGACAAGGAATATGCCATGCACTGTAACTTGGAGAGATTCCTGAAGATGAAGACAATACCACCTAGGACAAGGGATAAGAAGCATTGTGAGTTAAAGAGATTCATGAAGATGAGGACATTGTCACCAAGGATGAGGGATAAGCCATGCACCATTACTTGGAGAGATTCATGAAGATGAAGACAATACCACCTAGGACAAGGGATAACAAGCATTGTGAGTGAAAAAGTTTCATGGAGATGAGGATGATGTCACCAATGACAAGGGATAAGCCATGCACTGTAACTTGGAGAGACTCCTGAAGATGAAGACAATACCATCTGGGACAAGGGATAAGAAGCATTGTGAGTCAGAGAGTTTCATGAAGATGAGGACAATGTCACTGAGGACAAGGATAAGCCATGCACCATTACTTGGAGGGATCTGTGAAGATGAAGACAATACCACTGAGGATGAGGGATAAGAAGCATCATGAATTGGAGAGATTCATGAAGATGAAGATGATGCCATTGAGGATGAGGGATAAGATGCATTGTAACTTGGAGAGATTGGTGAAGATGAGATCACCAAGGACAAGGGAGGAGCCATACACGGTAACCTTGAGGGATTGGTAAAGATGGAGATGAAGACAACACCACTGAGGATGAGGGATAACCATAACTTCAGGAGATTGGCAAAGATGAGGATGATGTTGCCAAGGATGAGGGATAAGCCATACATGGTAACCTTGAGGGATTGGTAAAGATGGAGATGAAGATGACACTGCAGAGGACAAGGGATAGGCCACACATGAGAGATTGGTGAATATGGTGATGATACCACTGAGGCCAAGGGATAAGAAGCATCATGACTTGGAGAGATTGGTAAAGATGAGGACAACCTCCTGAGGATGAATATCTACATGATTTTATGTGCTGGGACCCATTGGGAATGACAATGACATGTTGAATATGGGAAATGAAGCCTAGAGAGCTGAACAGGGCTGTGACATCCAGAAGCCCATTCACATGCACCTCTGCAAATGATTAAAGTATTCTAAGAGCCACTCTTTCATAATAGATAGCCATCTCCCATACCTTCCTAACTTTGTGGTTACCAAAATTTGGGACATAGATGAGCTGATTGGAAAATAGAGGGGAACCACCTATGAGGATCACAGGAATATGTCAGCATTATAACCAGGTGCTGGAGAAGGGACCAGCCCCCAAACCTTGACAGGAGCCAAGGAAACTAGCTGAAATGGGGTCACATACCAGCCCAAAGGCCACAAAGGCCTTAGTCACCCTGAACTTGGGTGATGGCTTCAATGTCAAAAGTGGTGTTGGAACCAGGAGACCACCCCAAAGATTCAGCAACTGCCATGACTCAACACCACAGGGGATGATGATATATTGTCATTACTTGGTAGAATATGCCAAAAACCTAGGAATCCTGCTTATGATTCCATACCCTTGTACCAATGAGCAATATGTATATGGTTGCCAAAGTCAGGTTCAGGTCAGGTTTTGCCCCATTTGGGCAAAACCTGAACTTAACCAAAACCTGAATCTCCTCAATTGGCAAAACCTGAACCTAACCTGAAGAAAACCTATCTTAGGTTAGGTTCAGGTTAGGTTCAGGTTTAACCAAGGTTCAAACCTGACATGATGAGCCCCTTCAGACAGGAGAAATATCTGAGCTCAACACTGATTTTAACCATAATCCAGAATGAGTCATTAATTCTGGCAAGTTCCAGAATTATGTAAGCAGGTTCCTTGGTGGAGAAATAGGTTACTTTGAAGCAAAGTTAAACATAAAACCTCATGAACAGTTTATATTGACTATACATAGTTTATGTATAGTCAATATAAACTTTGTATGAGGTTTTATGTTTAACTTCACTTCAAAGTAACCTATTTCTCCACCAAAAAACCTGCTTACATAATTTTGGAACTTGCCAGAATTAATGACTCATTCTGGATTATGGTTAAAATCAGTGTTGAGCTCAGATATTTCTCATGTCTGAAGGGGCTCATGATTTCAGGTTTGAACCTGGGTTAAACCTGAACCTAACCTGAACCTGAAAACATGGGGGCCCAAAATGTGAACCTGACCTGAGGAAAATTACATGAAACCTGACCCCAATGGAACCTGACTTGGGTCAGGTTCAGGTTCAAACTCAGGTTTTCCAGGTTTGTAACCTAACTTCAGCAACCATAAATATGTACAATTCTTCAAATAAGCCCTCTTCTCCATTTAAGGTATCTAGGGTATAGTCATAAACACTATCTCAGACTGTGTATATCCCCTCCCCCCTTGTTTAATGGTAATTTTTCCAATAGGGTCTATTTTTATTTGTAGATGCCATTATTGTGGTGCCCTCTTTGTACCTGATTCCATTGAAGGAACAGCTTGGAAAGATATAGCTGTTATAAAGCCTCTCAATCCTCTGCTCTTGAATAGTGTTGCTCTTAAATAGTGTGGCCTTTTGGGAACATGATCCAAGGCATAGGGTTGATTTTAAGTCACTTGAAAGATACTGTAACACTGTAATGAGCATCTGAGATTTTGGTAGTGGCATGCCATTCAGGATTAATTTTGGTTATGATGCATCATGACCAAACTTTGTTGATCACAGGAGCCTGAAAAATCATAATTTAGGCATGCCTCCTAGTGGCTTGGATAGGCAGAAGTGTCAAGAAATCTCAGGTGGCACTGTTCCCCAGCTTCCTGCTGTATGTGGCTAGAAATCAATGGTACCAAAAAGCAGTGATGCATCATTAATAATGTATGACATGACATCTCTATTTTGACCACCATAGGTACTGTGTACCATCTGCACACACCCTACTTAAGGTGGTTCAGAAAGTGGTTGGCCTGATGTGCCTAGTGGGGGGGTCCTTGTTGAACACCCCCACCCCAGTCTGAGCCACTCCCAGGTTCAGAATTACTACTGCCCTTGCAGTCTGAACCCCTGTCATCACTATCACCCTGGTAGTCTGAACCCTTGCCATCACTATCATGCTGGCAGTCTGAACTCTCATAGCCTGAGCCCTGGCTGGAATGAGGGGGAGGAGTTTCCAAGTGAGGCCTTAACAAAGTGCACTGCTTCCATGAGTTGGAATGAAGGGGAGGAGTTTCTGAGTGAGGCCTTGACAAGTGCTGCTTCCATGAGTTGGAACAAAGGGGAGGAGTTCCAAGTGAGACCTTGACAAAGCATGTGCTGCATCTGTGAGTTGGAATGAAGGGGAGGAGTTTTTGAGCAAGGCCTTGACAAAGTGTGCAGCATCCATGAGTTGAAACAAAGGGGAGTTTTGAGTGAGGCCTTGACAAAGTGTGCTGCATCCATGAGTTGGAATAAAAGGGAGTTCTTGAGCAAGGCCTTGACAAAGTGTGCTGCTTCCCTGAGTTGGAATGAATAGGAGGAGTTTCCAAGTGATGCCTTGACAAAGTGCCCTGCATCTATGAGTTGGAACAAAGGGGAGGAGATTCCAAGTGAAGCCTTGCCAAAGCATGCCAGTTCCTTGAGTTGGAACCAACAGGAGGGGATTCTGAGTGCAGCCTGGAAATGACATGCTTCCTTGAGTTGGAACAATGGGGAGGGGATTCTAAGGGTGGCTCTGAAGAAATCTGTTTCTGCAGGTTGGAATGAAGAGGAGGGGATCCCAAGTGATGGCTTGGAAAACATGCTTCTGTGGGTTGGAACAAAGGGCTTGGCCTCTGGAGTATTTTTTAGCCACTTCTCTTTCATCAGCACTGTTGGGATCCATGGCAGGCATCAAGGGAGACTGCTATCAGAGAAAGGTTCATCCAATTTGACAAGTTCCCAGCAGGAAATGCTGCAGATTGAAGCATTTCATTTAAACAGCCCTGGGTGAATTAGCACATCTCTGCCTTTGGACCTTCCTAGATGGCTTTAACAGCATACAATACAAGCCCTGTGTGCTCACTATAGAGCAAAAGCACCACCTAGCATGCCATTCCCAACATCAAGGGTTTTTTGCCTGGGCCAATCATGTGGAGCTGGATGGCTCAGTGTGCCTGGGCCAAAAGTATGGTGAGCAAACACATAAAGTGCAGGCAGTGTTGCTCAGAAACATTGCATGCCTGTATGATGCACCCATTTTGGATCCAATACCATCCCAAGATGGTGGAAGCCCATGTCCAAGTTTACCCAGCTTACAACCAAGATGTGGTTGATGGTACTGTGTCACACCAGAGAAACAGATCCTAGTGATAGTGCATGAATGCACAGAACCTGCCTCCAAAAACCCAATGCAGATATTGACAATCTTGTCAATCAGCACCACTGTTTCTTCTCTTTCAATCTCCCCTGAGGGAGGGCTTGATTGTTTCTTCTGCTTTGCCTCCTTCAAATCAGACCAAGGAGTAAAGAGGTGCTCAATGCTGCTGACACTGTCCTACAAATCACCAACATCACTACTAATTATTCCCACAATCCCTCAACTTCTGCATGTATGGAACTCACTTTTGGGGTGTGTTTTACATTTGCCATGGTATTGCAGGCTTCAATCAGGAAGATATTAGGATGCTAGCCCCCCAGAAGCTGCATCCCAGAGAGAAATTGTCAGGAGTGAACTGACATCTACTTCTGCCCTCAGAGCTAGCCAGCAAACTTTCATCCTAAATCAATCTTAACACATACACATGGCACCCATATCCTCATACACCCTCACCTCCTCTTTCCCCCAGCTCAGTCATGGGGTTCTTGTCATCTTGCCATGATCATCAGCATTTTGATTGTCATCACTGCCCTCATACTATCTATTGGTGGAGTACTTGGTTCAGCCTGGTCAGCCACATAGAGGGGCCTTAAAAGGATGGACATGTTGATGACTTATGTATGCCTAAATGGCTGAAATCATGGTTGATGTCAAGTGATGATCAAAAAACTGAATCTTGACAATGGGAAACTACAATTTGACAATCTTTTGACATCAATCATTGTCAAGTACCTCATTTATTGGGACTTGTGCAAAATCTCAGTCTATCAACTGAATATGGGTTAAGACTATAGTATTACTGAAAGTCTCCTATTACATTGTCTATTAATGTGATAAATCCAAGATCCTCAGTCTCTATATCTTCCTCTACTTCTCCATCTTGATCATCATCTGAAGATATGGCATCATCATCATCATCACCATCTACATTAGGTGCATGGACTCATATGCATGATGCATGATGTTCCAGTGTCAGAGGGGGAAGAAACTCATCCCAGCTTGGGGCAGTAGACAGAATAGGAACATGGATCATGTTCACCCTCCAGAGTTCTAGCCACTCATACAATTGATGGAGTTGGCAAAGTGCAAAGAATGATACTTCATCATCTGCTTCTTTGACTAGTCTCTTGACTGCCTGATATTCCATGTAGAACCATGTTCAAAGGTTACTGCTCTCCACCTTGCACCTCTCCAACTCTTGCTCACAATTAACCACTTCTTGTGCCATGAAAATACCCTTTTTGACCAAAGCATCCCCCAACTACTGAGGAAGAACACCATCAGGAAAGTCTCCAACATCAGCCCATGCATCCTCCCATATATCCTGATCCACATCCATCTTGTACAAACCCTCCTTTAAAAGCAAGGGAGGAATATATGCACTTTTTGATATTGTCCTTGATGTCTGACAATATTCTGCCATCTCCTTTATCTTCACATTGTATTTTTTCATTGTTGCATCAATCCCAGATGAGCAATGGTGTACTGCCTTCTCAACATGCACCTTTGTCTTCTGGTCCAATATTCATGTAGAATGGGTGTGATCCAGTGTTGCAAGTTTGAATTTGTGGGCATGTAACTTCTGCACAAGCTGCTCACAAAGAATGCAAAGATTAAGCTGCATTGTGATCCATCTATCCTTCTTCAGTTGCTCTAGCCTCCATGCCACCACCTGATCCCCTAATTTCAGCCCTTCTGTCCTTTTCTTGATATTGGACTGAAGTTGACTAATAGCCAGCTTGGTCAAATGAACTCTTTCCTGCCACTCAACAAGTACAGCTTCACCAGCAGAGTCTTCAGGGATCACATCATTGCCTTTGCTAATCAGTTCCCATAAGTTCTCTTGTTGTGCCTCTAATGTTGACTGCAAGGACAGGATGTGCTCTATTGCACAAGCCCCTTGGGTTTTTGACTGCTGCATGATAGGTTTACTATGATATGCATGTTGCTCTTTGAATTGGTGGAGGAGGTACTCAATTGAAAATGTACTTTCAGCAAGCTTCTCTTTAGCCTCATCCAACCAAGATTGAGCTCGATCAACATGGACCCACAGCCATTTTCCAAAGTCCCCCCACTTCTCTTCATCAATGTGTTCCACTTGTAGATTGAGAATGAAAAGGTGTTGATGATAGCCTGTTACCCTAAGGCATGGAATAAGTCAGCAGAGTCCACTCCAAAAACATTCACACCCTTCTCCATCTGAGAGGCCCCAAATTGTGCTCTTTCTTGGATGGTACCAGAGTTGGCACATCCACCGGTGGCCATAAGCATGGAAAATTGAGATGCCCCACTCAAGATGTGGAGTCCAGTTGGGCATGAAATTCCATTTCTTCAATGACTGGTCCATTTGGCAGCCAATATTGTACAAAACACCAATTCTTCAGCAACAAGGCAAATGCTTGAAAAGGAAATCAAGAAGAGTGAATGTGTAGAACTGTTTTTCACCAGCAGTCCACATGCTAGCAATAACTAGGGGAATATTGTGGCAGCAGAGCATGGCAAGAACACCAGTATCACTGAAATATTGAGTCAAAGCCTTGACACAGTCTCCATTCACAGCAATAAAGGACTTTCCACACACACTATATATCAAATTCAGCATTTTAAGATTGTCCTCCACCTTGTCTTCATCCTCTACACCATGTGCCTCACTTTCCATGGTCTTGTTGGCTTTTCACTTCTGCCCAGCTTGGGCTGAGGACTTCTTTGGCCGAAGGTCAAGGATTTTGGCCTCCCACAGTTCCAAATCTCTCCATGATAGCTCAATTGTTCTTGGTGACACAACAAAGGGATCCTGGGTCCCAGTCTCACCCTGATGACCAGTGCATCAGTCCAAGTCTCACTGACATTTCAATTGGAAGTTTGCATTGAGGCACACAATGGCATCAACCTTCAAATCCCCATTCTCCAAGCTATTACTACCAAAACATAAGGGACACTGTGTCTGCAGATAGGTACTAGGAACACTGTGATCGCTTGGGAAGGTTGCAGTGTTCTGTGCATTTGAATACTCTCACCCATTGACTGGGGTAGTCTTGTCCAACTGGGGTGCCACATAATCTTCACCACTAAGGGCTCACAAACAATCCACCAATTTTTCAACCTCTGCATTGACGAGTCTCACAGGCTGCTGGTAATGAGCAAGTGCATTGGCAAAGCAACAGCAAAATGAATCAGCAGTCACGAAGTGGTATCTATGGGCCTTCAGGTACTTGACTAGCATTTCAGCCTAACCTCTTTCATTGGGTGCAATGTGGAGGAAGAGCTCAACAATGAATTCTAGCATATTGAGGCTGACTCCTAGGGTAGGATGAACCAGAGAACATGGGAAAAAACCACATTGCACAAGTTGAACCGGGGCAGGTCTGCATTTGCAAATGTCCAGCATAATGTCCTCAACACATTCCATATGCACACAGATCACCTCAAGTGAGTGGTGTTGGCTGCCACATTTGCAGACAAACCAACTTTGCTCTTCAGCTTGGTGAGCACCAGAGCATTCTCTTTGGAATCTCATGTATGGTTGAATAAGAGTGGGCAATACACTTGTACTCCAGTGGTGTGCCTGCACATGCCTCTGACAAGCATGTTGTGAACATTGGTCATCAATGACTTGGATGTTCAACAAAATTAAGACATCCATTGAGTCATATTGAACATCCAGGTACTCCAAAGTAATGAAATCTGATGCTGCAGGACTCTGAGAGTCAAGGAGATCTGGGAAAGAGGGAGATCGAGTACTGGTTGAGTGCCCACTGGGGACATGTGTAGCTGACCCTGTATCAGCGGCAGACATGGCGTTCTGGACCTGTACCCAACCAACCACAGAAGCCCCATTTGAGGAGCCAGGCCTGCATGCACTTCTTTTCCTGGCATTTCTCATAGCATTGCTGATCATTCTAGAAAGAAGCTAGACACAAATTAGTTATGAGAAGTTTAGAATGAAATAAGAAGACAACTTACTTTATGCACTCACCCTTTAGGAATCTAAAACAACCTCAAGAATGACAACTTGATGGCTGGGAAAACAACAAACGTTAAGTAATGACAACACATTGCTTAACCCAGAGAACAAAGAGTGAGGCTTTGAGCATACTGGGAAATGGCACTGTCACAACATGACAGCACACAACTCCACCAGAAATGTGGTGTGAGAGGATTTTGGAAGAATTGGCAAGCAGGCACTACAGACAAGTCATAGTGATCCACCCAACCAATGAAAACCAAAGGGAAAGCTTGAGAGTGCCAGAAAACAAACAATATCGCAGTGTGACAGTGTTTTGCTTAACTGGACAGCTAGGTGGCAAGGTGCTGGAAAATAAACACTACAACAGCATTGCAGTGCTATACTTCACACAGGTACTGGTGACTGAATGGTCATAGTGTTGATTGGAGTTGGCAACATTGCAGAGTTAGTTGAATATCAATATTTACTACACAGTGTATACATTATCTACAAATAAACTATACACAATGGTGATGATTAGACAAAAATAGTAAGGGATTAGTGATGAGAAGAATGATATATAGCAGTGAAGTAAAAAAAATAAAAATGAGGGGAGATGACTATGCTGAGAAATTTTAGGACTCAAGGAAGGCATTCCAATGACTGGAATTGAAATAGTGATGACAGCTGGGGTAATCATCACCAAACCAATCATAGGCAAATCCCTTGACCATCTCTTCCATTTCTGTATCCACACTTTCCCCCTGCTTATTAGATTCAGCCAGAATATCTAAATGACACCACTTAACGGGCTCGTCAGCAGGTAGAATTTTTCCAGTTGCAGGTAAAATGGGTGAAGGATTGGGGGCTGGAATGACTTCTTTGACTTGAATCTTGGAGCTGGCAGGTCGGGGTTCAGGCCATATGTATGCATCACATGGTAATTCCCCAGGAACTGTTGGATCCAGAACTGCAGGAGTGGGATTCCATTCCCAATCCACAGCATACAAATGGAACTTGGTCTGCACAGACTTTGAGCACTTGAACAGTCCCTTGCTCCAGTCACAGGTGAGGATTACAGAGGAACACCCTTGTTTCTTGGCAGAACTGAGTACCACCCAAGAACTGATACCTCAAGGCATATGTCAATACCCTAAAAACAAAAACAAGGGATGTGTGAGCAAAGGCTCCTCATCTGACCCATGCCAGCACTTACCAGCAGCCTCCAACTCTGATTCATACTTGTACTTCATACACAATAGAGTCATGCACACACCCTTTTTGTCCCAGTCTTCATGATCTCCCACCAATTCCCTCTCAATCCTCACAACTGTTGTCAGGTCCCCACTAATCTGAAGCACAAGGCTAAAAGAATTGTTAAATGGGGTTTGAAAGATGTACCTGACTGGAAAACCAATGATGTTGCACCAAATGAGAAGCTTCCCAATACCATTGACAAGGAGCTGTTTGATGTCATCTTTGGAAGTGGTGGCATTGCCCCACAGATAATCTAAGTCCTCAGCTTTGGTATCACTGAGGTTAGGAATTCTGTGGAGGTAGAAATAAGCCTGTGGTGTTTTGTTGAGGGTGCTTTTCACTTGGCAGGCATTTTTGAAGCACTAGAGAGGTTAGTGTGGAGCTCAAGCTCACACTAAACATCCCACAGTGATGGGCTAAATCTCAAACAAGTTTTGATGACCTGGGAAAGATGCCACAGAGCTCAAGCTTGGGATGCCCAGTCACCAGAAGCAAGCTTCTTGAGGGCTTTGTGGACATCAGCATGGAGTGTATGCTCATGCCTGGATCCTACAAGAAGTGGAAGCATGGTTAAGTGTCAAACAAAAAAAGAATGGTGAGTTTCAGCAATGTCTGCGCATCGCACCAGTGACCAACCACTCCCAATTTTATATATAACCTGTACTTAATTTTGACTGTCCATTTGTAGTATCAATTACAATATTTCCCCCTAAGTTTGAGCAAAGGACTTAGTTGTAGTGTGGCCTCCACCAAGGCAGTAAGACATAGTGTAAGCCTTCAATAAGTTATAGATGAGGGAGAACTGTGCATCCCATTGTGGTGATGAATTGCTGGATGATACAGATGCCAGTATGGCATGCCATGATTTTTTGCTGTGGCAGACCACTTTGACAAACAGAAGGATGGAATCCCCAGAGCTAATACAGTGACAGAGAATGTGTGAGTGGTGGTCCATTGCATGGCCAGGCCCATTGCAGCCCTGTAAGGACATGTCATGTGTGATTGCCTTGACGAGGTTTCACAGATGAGGGAGAACTGCCCATCCCATCATGGTGGTGAATTGCTGGATGATATGGATGCTGGTATGGCATGCCATGATTTTTTGCTGCAGCAGACCACTTTGATGAACAGAAGGATGGAATCCCCAGAGCTGATGCAGTGACAGAGAACACATGAGTGGTGGTCCATCACATGGCCAGACCCATTGCAGCTCCATAAGCACATGTATGTGTGATCACCTCAACAAGATTTCACAGATGAGGGAGAGCTGTGCATCCCATCATGGCAGCAATTTGCTGGATGATATGGATGCTGGTATGGCAGACCTGCCATGATTTTTTGCTGCAGCAGACTGCTTTGACAAACAGAAGGATGGAATCTCCAGAGCTGATGCAGTGACAGAGAATGCGCAAGCAGTGGTCCATCGCATGGCCAGGCCCATTGCAGTCCTGTAGGCACACATCATGTGCAATCGCCTCAATGAGATTTCACAGATGAGGGAGAGCTGTGCATCCCATCATGGCAGTGATTTGCTGGGCGATATGGATGCCAGTATGGCGGGCCTGCCATGATTTCTTGCTGCAACAGACCACTTTGATGAACAGAAGGATGGAATCCTCAGAGTGAATGCAGAGAATGGGTGAACAGTGGTCCATTGTATGGCCAGGTCCATTGTAGCTTCCTAAGGACATGTCATGTGTGATCACCTTGACAAGGGTTCACAGATGGGGAAGAACTGTGCATCCCATCATAGCAGTGATTTGCTGGGTGATACAGATGCCGGTATGGCGGACCTGCCATGATCTTTTACTGCAGCAGATTGCTTTGAGGAATGGAAGGATGGTACGCCCAGAGCTGATGCAATGACCGAGAATGTATGAGCCATTGTGTTGCGGACTCACTTTGACATGGTCACATAGTAGAAATCTGTAGACAGCAGGGCTAGAGTCCAAATCATCAATCTGTGAGCTTGAGGAAGTGAGTGCACCCTCTCCATTTGTGACAGAGCCAGGTTCCAACTCACAAATTGGGTTTGAAATTGATGAAGCAAGACTACCCCCCCACTCAAAACAGTGGGGGTGGCAGCCATTGCAGATGTTGCTAGCAAGCTTGAGGAAGTGAAGCTACTCCCCCTGGAACTGGCAGGGTTAGTTGTTAATTCGGTAGTATCTTAATTAAGGAGTGGGGTGGAGCCAAGAGGTGGAGGAGGCTCCAGCTCTAATGGATTAGGCCAGTTAGAAGGACTAAGACCCTTCCATCTTGCCTGGCAAGCCAGTAGCTCCTGGAGGGTTAATGTCTCTATACCCATAAGGGCAAAATAGGAAGGTTTAGCCATTAGGCCGGGGTCACACAGTGTATAGTGTGTAATCTGTAAGTCTGCAACTCCATGAGACAGACAGATGGTGATGGTAGAAAAGATACATTACCTGGGCATTGCCATGGCTCTTTCCATACAGGCAGTATGACTAAGGAAGGCTATGTAAAGAAAGGGCAATTCCCAGGGCAGCACCAAACTCCTCTGTGAGGAGAAGCTTTCCACTGGTTTGGATTTAGAAGGCTATGGTAAACCTGTTTAAAAGAATGAAGTTGCCTCATGGCTTAAGGGATCTATAACACCACTAACATTAGTAGCCATCATGTAAGTTGAGATGGTTGAGGAGACTTGAAGTTGGTTGATTTGCTTCCATGATGCTGGATTGCTGTGCCCACAGAAATTGGTTTGCCATTCTGAGCTCACCTTGAGAACACATAGAACCTTCTTTTTTAGATATTCTTGTAGCTAGTTTTGGTTGTTAGCATTGTTCTGCAATATTCCAAATTAATACCTAGATTATGTGCACATACTGTACTGTCCTATTTCAACCATAGGGTTGGTCACAGGTCACAGGGACTTGTGAACTGAACCCCCACACATCACAGACCCTGACGAACTATGAAAAGGCACCCTTCAAAATATATTTTCCTGAATTTTTTTCAGGAGGTTTATAGCCACTGTGGTGCCTCACTTGTATGAAGCTAAACTTGTATATAAAACCAAGATAATCAAGTGAAACTATTAATCCCCATCCCACCATTGCCAAAATCTGCCACCTTTCTTCTTCATGGCCTGCAGTGCAAGGTGTTTCATCATTAATATCCTGCACAACCCAATAGAAGAAGGGACATTTGGTCACAGCCACAGATGCATTCTCAGTTCTTTGTGGTCACAGGTCATACAGCAGTTCAAACCAGCCTGATTCTTCCCCCCCTCCTTATTCTTTTGTTTCTTCATTCCTTACCTGCTTTTGCATCCTTTTCTCACTCAAAACATGCCTGGTAATTTGGTTTCTGTTACCCCAGAACTAATAATCAGGTGCCTGGCCAATTGTTAAGTCATGTAACATCCTAGAGCTGGCTAGATGTGACAGGGTCACTATTGGTTCTAGTGACTTTTTCCCAGTTGTGATGTGACACTTTGTTAGACTTAGAGCACCTACAGTATTCTAAGGAGATTTTCAGCCATGATAAAGTCAGGATTTTATGCTACTGTTTATACTACTATTATAAATAGTATAATTCTATTTGCCACCCCCCCTGAGTGTTATCACCCCCTCTGTCAAGCATTACTTGAGGCAGTGCAGGGGCAGAATTTCTGGCATGTGGGGTGGTGCTGAGGATCATCCACCCTTAATTGCTGCGCAGAAAAATGCTGAGTCAACCTGCAGTATATAATCAACTTAAATTAAAGATACCATGTAACCTGAAATAATGGAAACAAAATCTGATTAAGCTGGGCTTCTGCCTCCTGTGGTGAACCAGAAGGACTTACTGGTTCATCACAGGAGGCAGAGATTTTTTATTATTTCAGGTCACATGATATCTTTGTTAATACTGCAGGTTGACTCAGCATTTTGTTGCATGGATGGGTGGTCTCCAGCACCACCCAGAAATTCCACCCCTTCACTGCCTCAAATAACACTCAACAGAGGGGTGATAACACCCAGGGGGGTGGCAAATAGAATTATCCATACTATTATGAAAATTTCCAGGACTGCAGAAGTAAATTGACCACATGCCTACTTCCAGGGGGAGCAGCAGCATCCCTTCCTCAAGCACATTGTTGATGTCTGTGATGAGTACCAGCCCTGCTGTTTTGAGCGGGGGGGGGGGGGTAATCTTGCTTCATCAAGTTCAAATCCGAATTGTGAGTTGGAGCCTGGCTCTGTCACAAGTGGAGAGGGTGCACTTGTTCCCTCAAGTTTGCAGATTGATGTTCTCAATAGGAAGGTGTGTCTGGAATCTGATGACCAGATGCCACTTCCAATGTCAATGGATCTTCTAGGTTTCCCTCTCCCAGTGACTGGAAAGTGGCCAACCAAAAGCACAAGAGAGGATCAGTATGTCTCTTTACTCCTGCTGAAGAGAAGAATTGAACTAAGGGTCTTTACACATCATCTAGATTTCTCATCAATGTTGTGAATATATACGACATTCTGGAATGGTTGGCAGTATACACCAACTCATTGTGAAATTTTCAGTTCTTAGTCACTGGCATGGCCCTGATGACATTTACAACATGGCTGGACACTCACCTAAACATTTGAGCCAGCCCCCACCCTTGATTTCCCCCACAGACCTCACTATTGTTCCCCATATGTTTAACCAATTTCAGCCATGGTATGCCTATATCAGGCACTTGAAGTCCAATCCTCCCTTTGTCAGTGACTCTGTCTGTGATAGAGTCAATGGTGTAAGGTGCCTCTCATATCCTTATTACAACAAGTGCCAGAAATATTCTTCCAAATGTCCGAGGTGCTGTACAAGGGGTGGCTGGAAGTTGCTCAGGATTGGCTGGGGAACGAGTCACAATGGCCAAAAGTGCCTAGTCATGCCAGCTACACCCTCACTATGTGATGAACTCAAAGATATCCAACACCAGAACAAGGATGTACTCTGCATCAATGGCTTTATCATCACTGCCTATGAATTCAATGGCTATGCCAGCTACCTGATGTATTGTTGCATTGACAAGCTGGTGGAAACATTCAAGGCTGATACCCCTGTCTTCTGTGTCTGTCAGGATCAAATTGACATTTGCTTCCACCTAAGGACTTACCCATCAGAGTATCATTCTTCATCAACTCTATCATATGGTGCCTACTTCTTCAAATGCTCTTGTCTCCTCTCTCCCTCCATTCACTAAGGGGGTTATTGTCATCCTTGCCATTATTGGCATTTCTCTTATTATTATTGCCCTCATTCTATTGGGCCTCAGCCAGCAGGCTATGGGCTGGGTAGTCAACCAGTGGCAGCATTGGCACCTTTGTCAGCACCTGTCATTCCCTTGCTCCCCACATGAGTCCATGGAGTTGCCAATCCAGACTCCCCCTCCTCCTCCTCTACCCCCAGTCCCTGAATCCACACCACCTGTCCCAATCCATACTCCATCCACATCATTACGGTCCTTCAACACTTTGGACACCTTTGGAGTACCCAGGCATACACTGCTATGGAAGTACATACACTAAGGGGGATACATATGGAAGTTGGGGCATAGCCATGTGGAGGTGCACACAGGATTCATAACATGGCTGTGTCAGCTTAGTGAGGCTTAGTGATGGTGGCTGTGGAGGCTGACTGATGGGCTGTGGAGCTGGCACTCTAGGTGGATCTGGAAGGTTATGGAAGACAGCAGAAGGCTCTGGAAGGCTGGTGGCTGTGTGCAGGAAATAGTATTTATAGCCCTTTGCAGTTGGGGGATCACCAGTTTCAATCTCTCAGGATTCCCACTTCAATAGGTGTGAGACTTGTGTGTCCCTTGTTGTATGGTGTATACTCAGGATTCCCACTGCAATAGTGTGTGGTTAATTAATCTCTTTCCTCTTTCTGTTTGTGGCTTTGATGGCAGTGTCACCCTGACATGGACAGATGATAGTGGTAGAAAAGATACATTATCCAGGCATTGCCACAGCTCTTTCCAGGAAGTATGACTAAGGGAAGCTATGTAAAAGAGGGGCAATTCCCAGGGCAGCACCAAACTCCCTGTGGGAGAAGCTTCCCACCAGTTTAGGATAGGAAATGAGAGAAAGGGAACAAAAGGGTTCTAGCTACTAGGGAGCCAACCCCTTGATCCATAAGTCTACTGAAGTGGCTTAAGGGACTTCAACACCACTAACACATGCAGCCATGAAGGCATGCAAACACATGAACTGGGGGCCCACACAAAGGGGAAAATGAAGGCCTACACACCCACTGTGGCAACATGAGAACCCATGCAGCCATGAAGGCATGCAAACACACAAACCAGGGCCCATGTGAAGGGAAAACTGAAGGCCCACATACCTTGCTGTGGCAAT
>MU129048.1:40658-54457 GCA_014904985.1 Hydnum rufescens UP504 | reverse complement strand
CGGGGGGGGGGGGGTAATCTTGCTTCATCAAGTTCAAATCCGAATTGCGAGTTGGAGCCTGGCTCTGTCACAAGCGGAGAGGTGCACTTGTTCCCTCAAGTTTGCAGATTGATGTTCTCAATAGGAAGGTGTGTCTGGAATCTGACGACCAGATGCCACTTCCAATGTCGATGGATCTTCTAGGTTTTCCCTCTCCCAGTGACTGGAAAGTGGCCAACCAAAAGCACAAGAGAGGATCGGTATGTCTCTTTACTCTGCTGAAGAGAAGAATTGAACTAAGGGCTTTACACATCATCTAGATTCTCGAATGTTGTGAATATATACAACATTCTGGAATGGTTGGCAGTATACACCAACTCATGTGAAATTTTCAGTTCTTAGGTCACTGGCATGGCCCTGATGACATTTACAACATGGCTGGACACTCGCCTAAAACATTTGAGCCGGCCCCCACCCTTGATTTCCCCACAGACCTCACTATTGTTCCCCATATGTTTAACCAATTTCAGCCTTGGTATGCCTATATCAGGCACTTGAAGTCCAATCCTCCCTTTGTCAGTGACTCTGTCTGTGATAGAGTCAATGGCGTAAGGTGCCTCTCATATCCTTATTACAACAAGTGCCGGAAATTCTTCCAAATGTCCGAGGTGCTGTACAAGGGTGGCTGGAAGTTGCTCAGGATTGGCTGGGGAACGAGTCACAATGGCCAAAAGTGCCAGTCATGCCAGCTACACCCTCACTATGTGATGAACTCAAAGATATCCAACACAGAACAAGGATGTACTCTGCATCAATGGCTTTATCATCACTGCCTATGAATTCAATGGCTATGCCAGCTACCTGATGTATTGTTGCATTGACAAGCTGGTGGAAACATTCAAGGCTGATACCCCTGTCTTCTGTGTCTGTCAGGATCAAATTGACATTTGCTTCCACCTAAGGACTTACCCATCAGAGTATCATTCTTCATCAACTCTATCATATGGTGCCTACTTCTTCAAATGCTCTTGTCTCCTCTCTCCCTCCATTCACTAAGGGGGTTATTGTCATCCTTGCCATTATTGGCATTTCTCTTATCTCTCTCGCAGATGTGTGTGAATCCAAGGTGTTAGATTTTAGCATAGGTGTAGGCCTACAGACTGTACTACTCCATATAATAGTATAATAATAATAAGCCAATAATCCTAATGCCCAATAACCCTGGATAGTCCACTAAGTGTTGAGAAAGATGTCAATTTGACATCCAAAGATTGTCAATTGACATCAAAGAAAAAATAGGCCTCTTAGGTTGACTAGATGAGGGATTTGTCCTGCCTATTAAGGTCAGCCCAAGTGGCTGACCGAGGTGACTCAGTTATACTAGAACAGTTGGTACTCAGTCTTCAGAGAAAGAACTATGATTGAGAATAGTACCTAGAACAGTCAGTCCTATAGGAGATCCAGGTAAGTAACTATACTACAGAAGAAGTGATAATGTAGCTAACCTCAGTCTTCAGAGAAAGAACTGAGGGGGCACAGGAGTTTCAGAAGTACTATATACTAAAGAACAATGTAACTGCATGCCTAAATGGGGAGGTGGACATAGAAAGGAAACAGGGATATAAGTCAGAGGTACCGAAATAGGGGCAACTGCTGAGGTTTCCATATCTGTCTGCACTGCCAAGCTTGCTGCATCCAGCTGTACTCCAACACACCCACTCAGTGGGAACACCAATTCCCATTGCTTCATGGAATCACTCGTGCTTCACAAGGGGAAGCCCTTTTGTAAGGATATCCATGACTTGATCTTCAGTTGGGGTGTAAATGAGGTCAATAGTATTGTCTGCCAATTTTTTGCATACAAAGTGGTGTCAGACCTCGATGTGTTTGGATCTGGATTTCATGCAATAGTAATAGCTGACTGATTATCAATATGCAGATTTGTCAGAGAGGGGATGTTGTATCTGATGTCCAAGAGAAGTTGGTGTAGCCACATGGCTTCATGAGTGCTGTGGGTCAAAGCCATGTATTCACCTTCAGTGCTAGAGAGTGAAACCATTGGCTGCTTCTTTGAGGCCCAGCTGATAGTGCTTCTGTATAGGAGGAAGACATATCCAGTGACTGATTTTCAGTCTATGGGATCAGAGGCCCAGTTGGAGTTGACATATCCAACAAGTCCTTTTTATTTATCCTTTCCATTGAAGGTAAGGAGGGCATCTTTTGTTGCAGATAGATAGTGATAGACTCTCTTAAGTGCCAAGAGATGGGCAGGACTGGGGGCTGAGGAGTGCTGGCTTAAGGTGCACATAGCAAATGCAATGTCTGGATGTGTTCTGACCATAGCATACATTGCTGAGCCAAGCATAGATTGATATTGGGATCTGTTGGTGGTTGCTGATTCCAGACATTCGAGTTTGAGCCCTGCAGCTACTGGGGAACTGACTGGTTTAGCATTCTCCATGCTGAACTGAGCAAGAATAGTTGTAATATATTGATGTTGAGAAAGTGAGAGGGAGCAGGAAGGACAGTCATGAATTATCTCCATACCAAGCATTGCTGAGGTCCTTCATTTCATATTTGCTTCCAAGGGCTGCTTTACTCTTTGCTATCTGTTTCTTGTCATTTGAGAACAGGAGTAAATTGTTGACATACATGGCAATGATATTGATAACCCCATCATGATTCTTGATGAAAACTGAGTGGTCCACATCCCTGTGTTTGTAGCTGAGTTTCAAGAATATCTTCAAGATACACTCATGCCACTCACATGGTGCCTGTCAGACACTGTAGATGGTTTTCTTTAGACAGAATACCATTCCATCCAGGATAGAGAGGCCAGGTGGAGCCTCCATATAGATTTCCTCTTTGAGGATTCCATTTAAGAATGTGGACTTCACATCCATCTGTTCAATTTTGAGGTCATGCTGTGCAGCATATGCAAGTAATGCAAGGAGGGAGGATTTCTTCAAAGCCGGTGCAAAGGTCTCATCAAAGTCAATTCCAGGGACTTCCAAGTATCCTTTGGCCATGAGCCAAGCCTTATAGAGTGCAATTTCACCATCAGGTCTGCACTTCAATTTGAAGGTCCATCATGAACTGACAATGCACCAGTCTGCTGGTCTTTCAGAGATGTCAAAAGTGCTGAGACCTTTTAGGGTGGCAATTTCTCTTGCACAGGCTTGCTTCCACAACTCAGCTTCAGGTCGTGACATAGCATCCTCATATGATGTAGGCTCATCCAGATGAGTTACAATGTTTGCAACATCACCCACTGAATCCTCATTTCCACTGAGACTGGGTTTTGCTTGCCGATTATATGATGTAAGCTCAAACCGTGGGTCTTCATCAACATGAACTGGGGCTTGGGTCTGATGACTGGAGTGACATGGGGGTATAGCCTCTGGAATGGGTCCTGAGGCTTGACTCTTTTTGACTGAGGGGGTTGCTGGATTCAGACTTGCTTGGTTGACTGAGGCTTCTCCCCCCCTGAATCCAGTACTGCCTCATCATTTCCACCACTGTCCTGTTTTCCTTCTGGGACCTTTATTGTCACATGATCTTGCTCACTGACCCCTTCATCAAAATCCATGTCACATGACTCCACAATTTTTCATGATTTGGCATTGTACAGCACAAATGCCTTTTTGTTCTCAGAGTGTCCAAGATACAGGCATGGCATTGATTTACTGCCAAATTTGGATTGCAGATGTTCAGGAATATGGACCCAGGCTTTGCAGCCAAAGATCCGGAGGAGAGCAACAGATGGTTTTTGGCCATAGTAGGCCTCATACAGGGTGAGATCTGGAGGTAGAGCTCAAGTGGGGACTCAGTTTTTAATGGCTGTGGCATGCTTGACCACATAGGTCCAGAATGACTTCCCAAGTTGAGGCTTGGTGTCTTCAAGCATTGCCATGGCTGTGTTGTTGAGAGTCCAATTAAGTCATTCAGAGATGCCATTCTCCTGTGGAGTTCCGGCATTGGTGTTCTCCCAGAGGATGCCTTTATCCTTGAGGAGTTTAAGGAACTCTGAGGATATGTACTCGCCACCTCTGTCATTGTGGAAGTTCTTCACCCGCTTGCCAGTCTTGTCCTCAGCATGTGCAAGCCACTCTTGGAAGCTAGTGAAAGCATCACTCTTGTGTTTCAAGAGAAGGATCCATGAGAACCAGGAGAAGTCGTCAGTGATAGTCATGTAGTACTGGTATCCTTCACAACTTTGTGTGGACATCAGACTGCATATTTCTGAGAAGATGCACCCAAGAGGCTTGGTAGTGCATGTTTCAGTCTCTGATGGTATTGGCTTTCAGGTCTGTTTCCCTCACAGGCAGGCTGAGCAAGGTGCTTTGGCCTTGTCCTTTGCATTGGGAACAAGTGACATCCCATTTACCATTCCATTCTGGACCATGTGCCAGACATAGTCAACATTTATGTGACTGAGCCAGTGGTGCCATTGGTTCAAGGTGGCTTTGGAAATTTGTGCAGCAAGAGCAGCTTTGGTGACTGAGTCATTGCCATGCTCATTGGCACTAGTGGTCAAAACTTTGGCCTTTTTGGTGTTCGGAATGGTAATGCCTAGAATGTATAGAGTGTCATCCAGTATGGCTTGTCCAATTACTCACTGAGTGACTCCATTTCAGATGGTGCAGTGGCTGCCTTTGAATTTGGTGATATGACTGTCATTGGCAAGCTTGTGAACAGACAGGAGGCTTCCATTTAGGTCTGGCACATATAGCACATGCTTGAATAGGCCGTTGACCTTTCGGGTTCCCTCAATGGTGAGTTGGACATTTATTTGTCCTTCTCCAACTGCTTCAATGTAGCAATTGTCACCAAGCCAGACTTTCTGGGAAGGTGATAGTGCTTTGTAGCTTTCAAACCAGTCATGATGAGATGACATGTGTGCTGAGGCACTGGAGTTGACAATCCAAGTATTCAGATGTTTGTTCTCCATAAATGCCTCATAGGCATGGGAACTAATGTCAGCAATGAAGATCTTGAGGGTGTCACTATCATCTTGGGTGCTAGCAACTTTCACCTTCTCATCCTTCACCTTTTCAGTCAATTTCCCCTTCTCCTTCTCAGCGCCACCACTGGGTGCCCAACACTTCTCCTTAGTGTGACCGAGCTTTTTGCAATTTGAGCACATTGGTCAGTCACCTTTTGGCTTATTTGAGTTGCCAGTTTTTCTGGTGTGTGCTTTTAGAGCTTTATCACCAGTTTCACATTGGTGCTGTTCCTTGGCAAGAATAGTGCTGATAACTTCTTGGGAATCAAGCCTATCACCAGAGGCAGCAGAAATGACTGTTTGGAGAGTGGAGTATGATGGAGGGAGTGATAGGATTATTGTGACTGTGAACATTTTATCATCCAGTGGATGGCCAAGCAAGTTGAGTTTACTTGCATAGGTGTGCAACTAATTTATTTGCATTTGGAGGTCCTGAGAGTCACTCATCTGGCTTCGGAAGACCTTGGCCGTTAGGTAAGCAACACTCTGTAGACCTTTTCCATCATAATGTGATGAGAGGGCATCCCATATGGCCTTAGACTCAGTTAGGTTAAGAATGCCAAGTAAGGGATCATCCTCCAGAGTAAGAGTGACTTGGAGGTGAGTGTCACAATCCTTGACTGTCCATTCCTCTAGGCCTTTGGTATCAGAGACACTGGGCTTTGGCTTGGCTCCACTTACATACTCGGAGAGGCCCCAAGCTCCAGAACCTGGCTAATGTGGAACTTCCACAGAGTGTAGTTGGATCTGTCATTAAGGAGCTTTGGTATATCGTAGAGTCAGGAGGATGGCTTGTCAGAAGTGGATGTGGACATGGTGAGTTTGGCAGGCTGATATTTGTTCTAGCAATTAGAGGACCAATGTGCCCATAACCTATTGGTGGAGTACTCGGTTATACTAGAACAGTCGGTACTCAGTCTTCAGAGAAAGAACTATGATTGAGAATAGTACCTAGAACAGTTGGTACTATAGGAGATCCCAGTAAGTAACTATACTACAGAAGAAGTGATAATGTAGCTAACCTCAGTCTTTGGAGAAAGAACTGAGGGGGCACAGGAGTTTCAGAAGTACTATATACTAAAGAACAATGTAACTGCATGCCTAAATGGGGAGGTGGACATAGAAAGGAAAAAGGGATATAAGTCGGAGGTACCAAAATAGGGGCAACCACTGAGGTTTCCATATCTGTCTGCACTGCCAAGCTTGCCACATCTGGCTGTACTCCAACACTATCAGGCATAGGTCAGCAGGCTGTGGGTTGGGTAATCAATCATTGGCAGCACCTGTGGCTATGTCAGCATCCCTCATTGCCTCACCCCCCATGTGAGTCCCTACAGCTACCAATCCAGACTCCTCCTCCTCCTCCTCCTCTTCTATCATAATTACCCATCCCACTCCCCAACCCCTCACCATCACTACAGTCCTTTGACACCTTTGGTGTACCCATGCATGGGCTACCTGGAAGTTGGGCATGGGAAATGTGGAGGGATGCATGCAGGATGAGTAAGGGCTAGTCAGTAGACAGATCATGATTGATAAGCAGCTGGGTAAGCTTAGTAAGGGTTAGTCAGGAAGGCTGTTGAGGTTGCACTTTAGAAGGATCTGGAAGGTTATGGAAGTTGGTGGAAGGCTCTGGAAGATGGGTGGCTGCACAGAAGGAATAGTATTTATGACCCTGCTAGTGATTCTTGTCTGATCAGGTCTGGCCTGAGGTCAAAGGGAAAACCAATTTGAGACTGGTGGGTGTGTGGGGGGTTTTGCCAAAGGCAAAAGCTGGTGTGTGAGACAGGAGGCCAACTGACTATGCACCCACCCAGACAGAGGCACAAACCATAGTTGTGTCAGGCCAGCCATGACCTACTATCCCCACACCCTGCTGATGGCTGGACTCAAACAATTATTTAAATCTTATCTACTGCTATCCACACACTACCGTCCTTTGTCTTGCACTCTGGAGACACATCACCAAAGTAATCCTCCATCTTGGAATTCATGTGAGCCACCACCCCAGCATCATGAATGTGCTTAGGAATAATAAGCTGTGTGTTGCACCAGTAAAGGAAGAAGGCATCTGAGCTCCAATGGCCAAGTTTTTGAACCACCTGAGGATTGGTTCCCCTACTGAGTAAATGTGTGGTGCCACCAATGTGGAAACTATGACCTGATGGAAGACCCTGAAACCCTGCTGAGGACTGTATGTGCCAACAGCAATCAACCAAGTGTTGCTTGATGAGAGGCTCCCACCCAGTTTCAGTATGAAATGCAAAGAGATGAGCTTGGTCCAGTAGACCCTGATTCGTGAGGAAGTGCTGCTGCAAGGCCCAATAAGGGCAAGTGCAATCCTCCTCTTGTGTCAGCACAATATTTTCATCATTGCATGCAGTCTTTGTCCATGGGAGCCAAAGTGTAACTGACTGAATCCCAAAAACATCCTCCCACTTAATAGTCACACCATGAGATACATGGTGCCTGGGGAGGAAACCAGCTTGAGAAGGCATGGTGACCTCTCCAAGTCATGCCAGACCCCAAAAGGCAACACATAGTAGTGACCAACAAGCAGCATCATAAGTATCCTGAAAATTCATATGATCATAGACAGCATGGAGATGCTGCAAGGTGACTGGGGGACAAGGTTATTGAATGGATGACTTAGGCACAAGCTTCTTGGCCCCTTCCAAGAGGAGGTGAATGAAAGGGTCATCCCCACACCAGGGCATCTGGTGGAAGTGATGCCAGGCACTGAGACTGCTAAGCCAATTTTTGAAGCCTGAGAGGCCAATTGTTCCAGCAGCATCTGCAATGAAACATGCAAGGTGCCTCTTCTCAATTGGCATCCAATTGTCCTCAGGGATCTCATTATTGTCACACCACTCTGCCCAGTGGGCAAGCCCAGCACCATAGCTAGCATGAGTGGATTCTTCCCATGCCTTGCTAGCTACAAGCTGAACCCTAGCCAAACTGAAGCTAAGACCAGAGGATGACTCAAGCAACTTAGTGTGTGCAAGAATAACTGCAGGAGATGTCCAGCAAAGAATGTGATCAGATGCCTTGACATGGGAGTGGAAAATGTTGTGATGAAACTTAGGTCATCAGCCATGCAAGTAACAACCCTGTGATACAGGCACTGGAACAATGGTAAACACCTCATTGGTGCTGTACACTGAGATGACCAAGGACTTGGGCCCACTGGACTCTGAAAGATCAAGAAATGTATTAGACTTCCAGGAGATACTGCTGAAGCTCTAATGGTATGGTGAACAGAACTGGAACATGTGATAACCCACCAAAGAGGCCATGCAACACAACATCAGCAGGGTTATCCACTGACTTCACATAGGTTGGCACCACATCAAAATTCTTCTCTGCCATGATTGAGAAGGACCTCTGAATTGCCTCATTGGACCAGCAATTCCAGCCCTGCCCCTGGAAATAAGCACCAATAGATCCTTTGTTATCTGCCAGCATGCAAACATTGACATCACATATATCACAGGCATTGAGGTACTGAATTGCAAACTCAATGGCCAAGCTTTTGAGCCAGCCAATATCCTGACCCTCCCTACCAACTTCCCCAGGCCACAGTGCCCAGGCCTTGTATGCATTGTGAACCCACAAACCAACACTGAAGTCTGTGGATGCATCAACTGAAATGCCAAGATCAAGAGGGTCACCATGGTTGGCAAGGACATGGAAAATCCCAGGGGAACTGAGTTGGGACTCCCACCACTGCAAATATAAGACAACTGACTTCAAGAGTGTCCATTGTGCATGTGGGAACTTAAAGGCTGCAATACAATGCTGAGGGGCCCTGAGATGTGACTGGCCACCCTGGTGCACAAAACAGATATGAATGAGTAAGCTGTGCACCTTCTGTAATGGTAGAAGGGAAACCTGTGGAGATTCTGATGCAGCAAGATCCAAAATGTCATGAATGTGGGTCCAGTACTTCAACTGCTTGTCATCTGGGAGTGAAACTCAATTCCAGAGATCCCAAAGGAAACCAATGTAAACTGTTGTGAAAGCAAATGGTAGCCACTTTGACAAGGCCCAGGGAACCCCCAAATCCACTGTGAGTGACTGCACATCATCCAAGTCATATGAATATGTCCAGGAGTGCACAGAGTGCCCCTGGGGAATGGGAACTGCACTCTGAGGAGGAATCTCCACCAGGATCACTGACTGAGCAACTCCAGAAGAGGATATACATGTGACAGGGACCTCTGAACCATGAAAGGTAACAGTATGCTGCCTCTGAGATGCAGAAGTAGGAGGGGAAACAGGCTCAGCAAAGAAAATGAAATCATTGACCCAACCACCAATTGGCCCCATACTGGCCACCTTGAGGATAGCATGCACTGGCTCAAGGGTCACACCACAAATGCCCACACCTGATGTAACCCCAAACATAATGTTATGGTTGATCCAAAACCCACCCTGAAGGTCCAACCAGACCATAAATGGCTTCGAAGAAAAATGAACTGCACAGTGCTGGTAGGCTGCATCAATGTCACCCCCAGCCACTGTTGGAGGGATAAATCCCTACACCATAGAAACCCCATCCGAGGCCAATTTTACAAACAAACAAATGGACTGAACATCCATCCCATCCTTAATTTTCACACCCTTCATTCATTGGAGAAACAATCCAAATTCTACATGTCTGAAACCCATCATTCCACATCATTCCTTTGCCTTAAGGGTGAAGAATTGTGATTATGTAATGATGCGGACTGTGCCTGGCCTTTGTTCTGGACCTGCAGACCTGTCACATGATTCAAAAAGGGATTATGCACTCTAAAGGAGTAGTTGTCGAGTTTCTCCATCAGTTTTGATCGGATCAACTCAAAGTGACTGCGCCCAGAAAGATACAAATTGTACCTATCGAACGGTACCAAACACACAATGAGAAGATCAAAAATGCAGTCCCTGTAACAATATCTTTCCATGATTCATGCTCTGAAGGAGTATTTCTTGGCTTTCGAAGCCAATTCTTATTGGATTCATTCGCGAGTACCACACCCTGAAGGCTGTTAAAAATGCGCATCGAACAGTACCAAGGGCAAAACAAATGGACGCGAACTCCATTTTTCACAAGACAACTCCCTCCCCATGACTCCCCCCATGCTCCACCAACACAAATGACAAATTGGTTCTGGCCCTCTTAAGTCCAATGCAAAGGGAACTCAGGGTGACCTATTCCACCTTTCCATAAGGGAATATATCCAGTTTCAAGGGAGTAATGCCTTGTAAAGTGTTTTTTGTCCCTTTTTCACTTGATTCTTGAATATCTCCACCAATTTTGAAGCTTTTAGCTTCATTTCTTTTTCATTATGCTTTCCTTATCTCTGCTTTTCTTCCGGAATTTTGAATTGTGGTCTGGAATGTATATAAAGGGGAGGGAGGATGGAAATATTTGGTTTTTCCTCCTATCACAGTCTGAGGCACTGAAGTACTGCTGCTGTCTGGAGGAGATTTCCCACTTGTCAAGACTGTGTACAGCCACTGAATAGTCAAGAGGACACCTTCAGGGTGTGGCCTTGACATCTTTATTTTGTGACACTGATCTATTCCCTTGAGCAATTACTGTTCATTGGGATTTTCTATTATCCAAAAAGACCTTCATTTCCCCAGACCTGAATATTTGAATTGTCCCTGTGGCTCGCTTCTTTTGTCCCTGGCTCAACATTGTGGACAGTAGTTGGATTGGTTCTTAACCATCCTGCTTACACCACCTGTGTGCCCCTAGGGCAAATTGAAATCTATCTCAACCCAGATCAGCCAATGCTGACAAACTACCATGGCATTGAAATAACTGGTGGCCCTGCCACACAGAGACAGAGGAAAGCCTCAATGTCCAAACCACAGCACTGGCTGGATCACAAGCACACCAATGGCATATGCACCCATGGGCACAATAGCATGCCCATAGGCTAAGGCAACAGCCAACATAGTGGATGGATAGGAGGGGAAGAAACCAAAAATTGAAGGGACACACATAATCACTAATCTGACAAGCCCCATCCCACCTTCCCACCTATGGTTGCCAAAGTCAGGTTCAGGTCAGGTTTTGCCCCATTTGGGCAAAACCTGAACTTAACCAAAACCTGAATCTCCTCAATTGGCAAAACCTGAACCTAACCTGAAGAAAACCTATCTTAGGTTAGGGTCAGGTTTAACCAAGGTTCAAACCTGACATGATGAGCCCCTTCAGACAGGAGAAATATCTGAGCTCAACACTGATTTTAACCATAATCCAGAATGAGTCATCAATTCTGGCAAGTTCCAGAATTATGTAAGCAGGTTCCTTGCTGGAGAAATAGGTTACTTGAAGCAAAGTTAAACATAAAACCTCATGAACAGTTTATATTGACTATACATAGTCTATGTATAGTCAATATAAATGTTGTATGAGGTTTTATGTTTAACTTCACTTCAAAGTAACCTATTTCTCCACCAAAAAACCTGCTTACATAATTCTGGAACTTGCCAGAATTAATGACTCATTCTGGATTATGGTTAAAATCAGTGTTGAGCTCAGATATTTCTCATGTCTGAAGGGGCTCATGATTTCAGGTTTGAACCTGGGTTAAACCTGAACCTAACCTGAACCTGAAAACATGGGGGCCCAAAATGTGAACCTGACCTGAGGAAAATTACATGAAACCTGACCCCAATGGAACCTGACTTGGGTCAGGTTCAGGTTCAAACTCAGGTTTTCCAGGTTTGTAGCCTAACTTCAGCAACCATACCTGCAACCCCACCAAAGAAACACATGAGAACAGAAACCCACACAGCCAACCACCCACCCAAATGATGACCACCCCCAGATGCAAAATGAACATGCAACCACAGTACAAACAAGTACCACACACCCACTTCAGTGGTGTGTGGTACAACAAGTGCAAGCTGCTCCTTTTGTGTCACTTTGAATTTTTTTTACTAACATACTTTATCATTGTAGGATTCAAATCAAGGCTCCCAAAACAACAACCCACCCCAACAGCAACCCACAATGGTGAAGTGCAAAGCCACACCCCTAGTACCACACACCTGCCCAAGCAGGTGTGTGGTGCTACTATATAGTTTGATTTTTTTTTAAACTTCTATGCACAGTACCTGTAATATAGTGTATTACATAATTAAGTTAGGACTCAAAAGTCATGTATATATGGCAGATTCCATGGAATCAATAGTTAACCTTTGCCCAGATCTTCATCACCTAGTGGGAAACCATGATACTCTGCCCCTGCCTCTGCTTCTATCTGCATATCTGGCTTGTTTATCTAGTGGCCATTAACTACTAGGACTTTCCCTGGCTCTGGAACAACACCTTTGGACTCTAGCAGGGAAAGCAGTAAGCAGGATCACCCTTCCTCTTACTGACCCCACCTCCTCTCCTTAGGTAGTGACTGTGCCACTTGGCCAGTCACTACTTCTTTATGCCTTTCATCATGACCTCCTCTCCTTCACAACCTTTTCTCCTGGTCCAGGGCAAAGCCAGTGCTTAGCCCTGTTTGCAGCTCCCCCACCTGAAGCCAGTGCTAAGGGTGGGTGTGATTTGCGATGAAGCTCTCTATGATGATCATAGGAAATGCAAGAACATTATTCAATTCTGTAGCAACAAGGAAGCTGAATTGCTGAAGAATCTCCTAGAAGTTAAAACTCCTACTACATTTGAAGCTCTAGCAACCCACCTCAGAAAACTATACAGACAAACAGACAGAAGACAAAGATACACACAAGAACAACTAGCAGACTTCTGCCAACAAAAGAGAATGATTATCAATGAAGCAGATCTGGATGATTACTATTGCGAATTCATTACACAGGTACAATGCCTTGATGAGAAGAAAGTCCTAGCTGAGCAAGACCGAGATGACCTTTTCTGGCAAGGGATTCCACAACATCTCCAGAAGATCATACTCCCATTATTTTGCTATGTTCCAGGATTTGATGACACAAAACCATTGGACTGTACCATCGCATATGACACAATGAAGACCATACTCAAAGAAGATCGTTATTACAACTTCAGATGTCTTAATAAGGAAAGACTGTGAGCCACTACAAAGGCCAAAAAGTCGAAAATAAAGCCCAGCTATTACAGGTCACATGGCAGATACAGTGACTCCTCAGATGAATCAGAAGTTTCAGAAAGTGAAGAAGAAGGCAGCGACTCTGATAGTGAAAGTGAAGAAGAACCAGTTGCCATATCACCTATATCCATTAAGAAAGTATCAACCAAATGAAAGCCAACAATCATTCTATCACTTCGCAATGTAACAGAACAAATCAGTGATCTCACACAGTCCTTTAAGGAGCCCACAAAACACCAAGGTCCAGATGGATTATCTAGGTGCCCAGCACATGAAAATGACTCAGTTGAATCAGAAGATGAACTGGAGCCAGATGAACCAGCCATTTTATTACTGGACCAAGACCTCATGAAGAATATGAAGACTGGATCCTTGTCTCAGAAACAAAACCAGAAGAATTGTCAAAACATTCAGGACATAAAAATGATTCAGAAAATTCAGAGAATGAACTAGATGAACTAGGAAATTATATTCCTGGACCACAATCCCTAGAAGAATATGAAGACTGGACTCTGCATGAATCCTCAGCAGCCACACTATCAGCTACAAGGATTAAGAGGGAACCATATGAAGACATCATTGAATTCAGACAAAATAACACAGCAATATCACTCAAACCACAAGAAAATATGTCAAGAAATGGTGGATTTGTAGCTCTTTCATGCCAAGCCCACTCAGTAACTCAAAGAAATTTCAATACAGTCTCAAACATTCAGAAG
>MU129048.1:5235-34036 GCA_014904985.1 Hydnum rufescens UP504 | reverse complement strand
TGAAATGAAAATATTCATGGCACAATCACAGCAAAAGGGGCAAGCTCCAAACCCATATACACAACCTTGTCATTCAGAAATGCGGATTCAAGGAAGCCCAGCTACCTATCCAAATAATCAACCACTTGGACCTAATCATTCCCAAGGTCCTAATGCATCAGCTGGTACAACCCTTTGCTGGTTCTGTGATAAAACAGGAGCACATAATGTTGGAATGAAGAACTGTCCAGATGCCCAAGCTATGGTCCATCAAGGAATTATCAAATACTCTATTGAAGGAAGGCTTGTGAAGATGGATGATACACAATTACCATGAGTAATAGCTGGAAAGGGAGGAATCAAACAAGCCATAGTGGATGACATAAAAATGAATTAGGGGAGGAATCAACCCATCAACGAACAATGGAGCAATTCATGATTGTTGACAAAAATGGATTGTCACCCTTTAGAACACATTCATATGTGATAGCAGCAGGCCATTTATATCTGCACAGCAACCAAAACAAGCAAACCAGATAATTGTCACAATCCAATGGGAGATAAAACCACGCAACACCCTAAAAATCAAATGTATGTTGAAGTACCCCATGCAGCCAGACACCTGCTAAAACTCCAGTTAATCAACCAAACCTCAGAACAAAACAAGCAGCCCCAGAAAATCCTCTGCAGCAAACTCATCCTCCAGGAATATTGCCCTCCTCAGTAATAAAGGAACCAATAACAGAAAAACCTGCTCCTAAAAAGGCTGGACCACTCCCAGAGGAAACAATAGACATAGAAATGGCACTACCTGAGAAATGAATCCCAAAGAATCCTCCAAGCATATTGTTTTACCACAGAGTTTCAAGAAGCATGTGAAGATAAAGAAATAGGCAAAGAAAGTACTCAATCAAAAAGTTGAAATAACACTCAGACTTCCTTGGGTCAGCACATGGAGCAGCCAAAATATTTGCAGCTGGACTTAAACTGAAATGTGACTATAATCCTAAACATCAAGAGCCCCTTACAGTTAATCATGCCACCTTTAAACTGCATTTTCCAACAACTGAAGGCCTCTGATTAGGACTCTGATGATGAAGCAGAGCAAGATGAATACTATGACCATATACGAACCCTGATGGACAGAGATTTGGATGAAGACCTATCCCAACAAACACATCTACAGACACAAGAAAACTATCAAGCACATCTCTCTTCTTTTTGACTCAAAAATCAAAGAACATCCACACAAACTCAAAGATTCTGATGGAGAAGACTATTGGAAAAGGATTGAATATTACTTAAACCACTTAAAAATACCCTCAGGAGTCAAGAACACCAAAACATTTATTCAGAGTACCAAACACTATTTTTTGTATCAAGAAACCCTATGGAGAAGGCCTAAAACTGGTCAATTGCCACTGAAAGTTATCAAAAACCCAGATGATTGAGCCCGCTTATGTAAGGCAGCACATGATGAATCTGGTCACCACGGATGAGACCCAACATTCAAAAAATTATCAGACAGATTTTACTGGCCTAATATGTTATCCTATGTGGCCTGGTATTGCCAGACATGCCATGAATGCCAGCAAAGATCTGTAACCCGCCCAAAAATCACATTGAGCCCAACCTATGTTAATACAATATTACATAAATTTAATATGGACATGGTTCACATGCCGGTATCTAATGGATTCAAATACATTGTTGATCTCTGGGATGATCTCTCCGGATGGCTGGAAGCAAAAATGTTACATAAGGCCTCAAGTAAGAATGTCACCCGGTTTCTATTTGAAGACATCATGTGCTGGTTCAGCTGTGTATTACAAATCACTACAGACAACGGTGCAGAATTTGATGGATTAGTCCAAACTATGGTGGATGAATACAATGTACCAATTGTCTGAGCTGCCCCATATCACCTGGAAGCAAATGGAATGATAGAATGCGGTCATAGAACCTGGATTAATTCATTGTTTGTCGCTAGTAAAGGAAATCCGAGTCAATGGTCAAGATATTTTTATTCATGCATGTGGGCAGACTGAGTAACAGTAAAGCGGACAACCAGTCATACCCCCTATTACCTACTCTACAGAAAACATCACGTGTTTCCATTCAATATTACAGATGCATCATGGTATACATTAAAATGGGGTGCAGTCCAAACTACAGAAGAATTATTAGCTATCCGCGGAATACAATTAGTGCATCGTGATGAAGACATTCAAACTGCTTCGAATGATGTTCTTCAAGCGAGAATCCGGAGTGCTCAGGATTACATGAAATGAAATGAAAATGTACTAGTAAATGGGGATTACCAACCAGGCGAAATTGTATTGGTGTTCAATTCCATATTACTAATGCAACACAGACGAAAGGGGGAGGTATGGTGGATTGGACCATACTGGGTTTGGCATCACTATCCTCACGGATCCAATCAACTAGAAGAATTAGATGGGACACTAATCAATGGAACATTCGCCAGAAATCATTTAAAAAAATATCATATGTGCAACCATATAGCCACAACGGACGTCGCCAGCAATGAGAGCCAGTGCCATAGAAGAAGGATCAATTCAAGAAAATGCAGAAAAATACACAAAAAATACAGGACATGCAATGATGTTCAACAGGGATATTATTATCAAGAAACAACGTCCACCAGTATCCCTCGGACTGGAAAACCAATTAAGTAGCTATCTTTGGCTGCCACCAAGAGCCACAGATTCATGGGGGTATTGGGAAGACAAATTAGTGGAGTGGAGGCAATGGAACATTCTTCAAGAAATTCTAGGAAGTCACACAGAAGAACCCCAAATCACTGAATCTTATTACAAGTCATCTGAAGAAAGTCTAGATATGGAAATTTAAGTCTTAAAAAGGAAATCCCTGAAATTATTTTGACTAAAGCCACATCACAAAAATTATTGGTAACCATACGAATCTGAGATCACTCCAATGACATGGGACTAAGAAAATCCCGCAATTGTCACCCTGGGGCCATGAGGTGTTGAGTTGCAGAATGTGCCATGCTATGAAAAATCGACGCTACCACTTTTAAAAAGAAGACCACATTGCAAAATCAATGTCCCTCCGCCCTCATCCTCCTTCCACAATGCCTAGATAATCACAACTGTTGACAATTTCCTCTTCTTGCTTCCCCTTAACTTAAATCACATAAATTATTGCTTATTGCTTTCTCTTTTCTTTTCTCTCAGTCCACTCATATCTATGAACAACACTTCGCATGATGACCTAAGGATGACTCCACCAGCTAGCTATCATCTGATTTCGCTTAGAACTTCTGTCCCACGATGAAAAACAAGTCATCAAGCTCAGGCACTGGTGAGAATGACAGGTATAAAAGCACAGACAATCTGCTAACAAAAGCACCAGTGACCATCATCTTCACTATGTCCAACTCAGCCTTGCTTGACCTCACTGTGGCCTCGACTCCTGACTACACATTCCAGTATATCAATATGCCTGCTCCTTTGCCTGTGCCTCCTATGCAGCTACCTGAACTCAAGCTCGGCAATGATACCTTCTTCAGCTCCTCACCAAAGGAAAAAGACAAGTTGGATGAGGTACGAACATCTACATTGACACACCCATATAACACTAACACAACACAGAGTTTCTGGCCTGATTCTATAAATTCGTCTTCGAACCAAATTGTAAAAATGTACAATAACGATGAACAGTCTAACCCAAGCCAACCTGTAGGCTCCAATGTCCATTTTGCACTCGACCCTCATCTCATGTTACACCATCAGACTGCTGATCCACACCCCAGACCAGTTCAGTCTGCCACGTCATTCTCCAATCATCTCATCGCCAAACAAAAGGCTAAACAAAACGATGCAGAAGATCAACTGAAGAACCCTGAAACTGGACATGCTTTCAACTCATGACTGCCAACATCTGTTCAAACAGTGATTCCTCTCAAATTGTTCCCTCCTGATATGACCATAGGTGACCTATTTGCATCACAACAAGAACTTGAGATGAATCAGTCTGCCAAGAAAGAAACCGCAAGTCAAACTAGGTCTCCAACTGCTCAGCAACTATGCAAAATATTCCACTCCTCCACAGATTCACTCACAAACTCTTCTCATCTGTCGTCCCATCTCTCATCCCATCTATCTCATTCATCAAAACTCCCTCCTCATGCTCCTTGCAACTTTTATAAGTGACCAATCAGTATCCCACAACCCAGCAAAAATGCCAACTCATATCGTGCATGGCCTTCGTACAGACAAGCAATCATATATTGTGAGCGCAATGCTGTGCAATGACTAGATGAGGTCCGACAAGAATATGAAGACAAGCGTTATGAGGATGTAAAGCAACATGCAGATCTTCTTGACCAGCTAAGTCACACAGTCACCAATCACAATATGGAAATCGATTCTCTCACACTGCCCCTTGTGCTTCTCTCATCTACTCTTCATCAGCGAGAGGCCAACCTTGAAACGAAATCCAAGATACTTGACAATTGCAACATCAAGGTAGCCCATGATGAAGAATGTGTTGCTAACTGGTGTGACCATCTTCTCTATCCTTCAGCATTTCATCACATATCACAGACTGACAGACTATCCTGTATCTTTATCCATGCAGCCGATATTATATGACAACATCATAGGTTAGACACACCTTCTGCAGCCTTTGCCCTCCATCGTCGTATCGCCCCCATGATATCCCAGCTTGCATTGTCCCTCTGTGAAATGGACACTTCCTTTCTAACAATCATGCCTGATGATTGAGCAGTCCTCTACTACACTAGACACATATGTGACATCCAATATGACCTCCTAGACAACGAATGGGCTGACTTCAAGAAAGACCCAGCAGCCCCATATGAGCTCATGGACCTTCCATCCAATCCAGCAACCAAGGATTCTGACATTGACTCAAATGGGTGGTAGCCCAACATGGTCCATTGCATCTCGTGCCTCATTGTCTCATATTTCAAAACTCCCTCATAAGTCTCACAACCTGCATCTTGAGTCTCATCGTCTCGTATTTCAAAACTCCCTTGTAAGTCTTGCAACCTGCATCTTGAGTCTCATCATCTCGTATCTCAAAATTCCCTCACAAGTCTTGCAACCTGCATCTCGTGTCTCATCATCTCATATCTCAAAATTCCCTCGCAAGTCTTGCAACCTGCATCTCGTGTCTCATCGTCTCATATCTCAAAATTCCCTCATAAGTCTTGCAACCTGCATCTTGCGTTTCATCATCTCATATCTCAAAATTCCCTCCCCATGCTTGGCAACTTGTACCTCATATGTCACAGCTCACAATCTCGTACCTCGTAGCCCATGCTTCACAACTTGTACCTCATATGTCGTGGCTCACAATCTCATACCTCATAGCCCATGCTTTGCAACTCATACCTCGTATGTCATGGCTCACAATCTCACGCCTCATAACCTCACGACTCATAACCCCGCATTTCATAGTCATCCGATCTGTTCCCCACTCCCCTCTGTCTTTTCTCTTTCTTTCTTTCTCACTGATCCCATCCTTAACAATAAAATCTGTGCCTTGAATGTTCCTTTCGTATATGCTCCAAGACCAAATGTACTAAATATGTCACCTATTGGCCAAGAAAAACCTTATCTTTCTTTCTTTTCTTCTCTAAAAAGTCTTAAAAATGTCTGAACCCATCTAAAAACTCTTAAATAAAAAATCCTGGATTCCTATTCTACCTTTTAAAAAAAAAAAAAAAAGTTTGACTTCACCCAATGCTTACTTTGAACTTAGCAGAATCAAAAAAAAAAAAAAACAAAATTTCAACCAAAGACCAAAGTCAAAGTCAAAACTCGACAAGTTACAGCCCATATAGCCTGAACCAAGCCGTAAAAAACCACACTAAAATCAGAAACTACAAGTCTATAAACAGCAAAATCAAACCCACAACTTAACAAATTAATACACCAAAACTGAACCCAAACCTAGAACCCTGAAAATCCAAGTAAATTTCTAAGCCTAGACCAATCCAATCCAACTTATAAAAACACCTCCAACAAACAAATTCCTCTCATCCCATCCACACAACTCTAAAAAGAACGTATGTCAGAAACAATGCTACTTATATAAATGCTTACCTAAAAAGGGGTAGAACACCATCGATTATGCCTACTGATGCATTTATGGACAGCATTCCTGAAATCCATGCAGAACTCCCATTCAACCTCAACAGCATATACATCCTGGATGATACAGTGGGGCACATGGTTTTTTTTGTGCAGCACATCTGGGACTGGAACGACCCTATTCTAAATCTTCACATCGGATGAAGGGGTTACTTTTGCCCTAACACAATGACCACGATCCAAATGTATATGATTGCCTGCATTGAATCAAACTGCATGACCTGAGACTACTCCAATGATTCCAATTTTCATGTGAGGGTGCAGATAAGGCTAACTGTGTATGGAAATGTCAATAGAGAGGTGATCTACCTTCCTACGTTCACCCATGACCTCCCTGAATAAACCCTCATTGTCATTGAACCACCACTAAAAAAACAAAATCCTCCTCCATCATGAAACTGCCATAAATGCATATGAAATTGCAAATTTAGTCATGTGCCAGAAGTCAAATAACTGGGTACAAAATCATTGAAAAATGCGGACTAAACACCTTCATCTGCAAATCCAAAAACCCCCTGCTACAACCTCAAAAAAGTCATGAGCTCAATCAGTATGTGAAAACTGCAATCATTAAGGACATTCACTAAACAAACAGGAACCTAGACGATATTGAGAACTCAGGCAGTGATTTGAATTCAACTGCCAATGGAATTTCTCTTTCATGTCAGGACTTTGTGACAATGCCAGAAACTGAAATTGGCTTAAAAGTATACGTAACTACCCACAATTTGCCCTTCCTATCGCTATGAGTAGGGGAATTTGGCACATTTTATCCCGACACCAAAAATGACAATGAACACTTCTATTTCACTTGCCTGAATCAAATCTGAATCAAAGACTTCAGTTCAGATGGTTGCCTCCTCATTCAGATCATTCATTTTATTGTAGTATTTGGAGATTTGGAGGATGAAGAGTGCCCCCACCCATATTTCACCCACACGATCCCAATAATCGTATAATCAATTACGAAATAAACCCCCACCTCCACCTAAAGACATTAATGTAAAAAGGGAACAATAGTGAAATGTGAAACAAGTGACCCTGTTGATCAATGAAGGAATCCAAGCTCATGGGAGGCCTAAGCGAAATTAAAGGTTGACACATGATCACAGACCTACGGATGCAAAAATGACATAAAAGCAAATCGAATGACTATCCCCAAGGTACGAATAAAAAGTGTTCACCATGCCATTGGAACTTCACACGATCATTTACCAGCAATTCGACTATCTCTATCCTGAACCATTCACCCACCTTGAATCCCATATGGTCATCCATTATTTCCCAAATCCCCAAGTCGCATTTGATGGCATTATAAAGACAAAAAGAGTTGATTGGACAACATACGAGTTCAGAGAACCATTCTACAATCAACCCTCATTACATCACGACCTCGAAATCGAATTTGTCCTTCTTCTCCACGTTCCAGAGAACATATCTGTGCCTCATTGAACCTTCTCCACAGATCCTCTCAACCTCCACCTGAACAATGTAATCCAAAGTGGGTATTCACTTGATAATCCAAGACTTATACAAAGAAAAACCTATTGAAAACGCAGATATTGAAAGATCCATACCTGACAATAAGTGACTTCTATCACCAGATTTGAAGTATAAACTTGCAGGAGATTTTGCTTTGGTTTGAAGGGTGGAAATGGTGGTATTACACAAGGAAAGGCAACTCAGGCTCAGTTGTATAAGCCAGGAAAAGACAAAAGACATTGCAAGGGGCTGCAATTAAAAGTGTTCACCATCTGTGGAAGATAAAAACATCCAGTATCAGAAAATACGAATATCCATTGATCCCAGCCATTGGAATGATCATGTGACCTATTACGAAATTAATTACGGGCATGCATGAAAACAGAGTTCATTCAATTACTCCGTCAGTTTTGATTGGAGAGGTACGCCCATATAACGCTTAGAAAGCTACGATTTACACCTTTCGAACGGTATCAAACACAAGTCGAACGGACCAAAAATGCACTCTCCAGACCAATATTACTGTCAAAATCCGGAATTTCCCGTAAAAACCAAATTCCTCCGTCAGTTCACATCCAATCCTCTCGAAATAACCTTGCCTAGAAATATATAAAAAATATGCATCCAACGGTACTGAGAGTGTGAAGAACAGATCAAAACTGAGCTCTATAGAACAATATTATTATCAGAATCAACACCCATCAGTATTTCACAAATTTCTCTGTCAGTTCGCATCTGATCTGCTTGAAACCACTGCGCCCAGAAAGCTGTTAAAAATACGCATTGAATGAGACCAAGAACGTCTATTACGGATGCAAACTGTAGTTTCTACATCAAATCCCATCCCATGCACTTGTCCCCATTATCAACCAGCAACAAAAACATCTTAACCACTGGACTACAAACAAATTAATCTCCAAGAACTCGGAAATATCCTTTGATTTCATCTCCCATTGCCACAAATAACTTCTAGAACTTCACAGATAAGAAAGATAACACCTCCTTGACTACCCTTTTGTTCTGTTTATGAATGACTCACCTTCCTTGCAACCACTTTATGAATGACTCACCTATCATGCAACCACCTTATGAATGACTCACCCTCCTTGACAACCCTATTGTTCTCACATATGACTCACCAGGAGTGAGTCATATTCTTTAAACACAGCCACTTTCAGAAAGGTATAAAAGCTGGTAGTGTAGAAGAGTTTTTATGGGTGAGGTTGTATGACCACAGAACTCTGAGGGCAAGCTGTCCAACTCGAGCCTCAGTCTTAGTCAGTGAGAATGGTGCAAGGTTTCACAGGACGCTCTAAGTACACTAGGTGTAGCTAGAAGCTATAGGAAGGTGGGAGAGGTATGCAGGAACTGCATGCTACTGAGGTGGAACAATATTAATACCTTACAACTTGCAAGCTGCAGACTTGGACAAGAAGGCACAATAGAGGTCCTCAGGGAGAAGTAGTATGACTCTAGGTCAAGTCAAGGAAGGATGAGACAAACTGGGAAGGTAGTGGTCTAGTGTTGTAAGAGAGTAATGGCCTGTAGTGCTATGTCAATTGTGTCAATATCCGCGGATTATGTAATCAAAGGTTCCGGCTACTTGGAGTCCGGGTGAGAGGTTGTATCAGGTCGCTATGCCTGTATTGGATATGCAGTATTTACCAGATTGCTATGCCTGGGTTTAGATTCAGATTCAGATACAAGTGAGTTTTAACTATAGTGGGCTATTCTACAACTAGTGGGACTACACATGTTCCATTCACTAGATGGACCACACCAGAGGTACTTAATTGTACTGGCAAGGTGAATTTACAAGGTTTGATACCAGGGAACAGTCAATCACTATGATTCAGAGGAAGCTATCTATGAGACAAACTTCTACTAGCTAGTCCTAGTGTTGGATTTGTTGTTCTACCACACCAGATTACAGGGATATTTATACCTTTAAGGACCCATTCTAGAACATTCTATCATTCCTCCATCTAACTTCCTTACCATTCTAGAGGTTTCTATCGCAATCTAATATTCCATCCCTTGTTCTTTCTAGGACTTTCTCCGCTTTTCTGATCATGTGATCCTTTTCACAGCCACATTTCCTAGACCCCTAAATGCGTAAATCAGATTCTCTCTTTTACTTTATCCTTCTACAGGTAGATTTCCTGTATCCCCCCATCTCCTCACTACTGGAATATACTACTGTCTACAAATCTGCTTGCATCTGAAGAGAGTACTGATCTAAAGCCATCTGGAGCTAAGTCATATACAAAGTTGAAGTCACTGGAAGCCCTCTACACGAAATACTAAGCCAAGGATAGTTGCAGGACCTAAGGTTAGAGTTGCTGGACATCCAAGGAAAGGTGAGTAATAACAAAGTCAAGTCAGAAGAAGAAAGAAACACATTGACACACTGAATCAAGCTTAAACTAGTCTAGAACCCTCTTTTGAATCCGCATTTTGACCAGGAGGACACAAATAGGTACACACAAATAGCAGTAAACAGTTCAATACAACACGTATAAGCCTTTCACAAGCATCCCTCAATATATCATTGACTATAGCTAGTCCATACCTCAATATTATCCTCTACTGAATACCATACACAACTTGTTAGAGAGTGATCAACCATCAGAGCGAACCAGCCCATTGAATAAAAACAGAAATACAGTCTCCCATCTACACACTGGCTGAACCAGAGTTTGATTTGACAGTCATTGGAGCTCCCAATCCTTCTTCTATAGCAGAGGGAGACCTAAAATACTAAATACATTAGTTAAAAAAAAGAATGTAAGTGACACCAAGAGAGCAGCTGGGGCTGCTCTTTTGGCATCATGGTATACCCTGTAATATAGAAAAACACACCTAATATTGCCACACACCCACCAAAGCAGGTGTGTGGCGCTGTACTTGTTTCATTGTCATATGGGTTGCAGGTAGTCGAGAGTTGCAGTGGCTGTGCACATGCCCATATTTTTCCTGGGTCTTGTTGTCACATTCTTTGGATGTGGGTTTCATGGAGGGAGAAGGCCTAGAATATATTAGTTTAAAAAAAATAACAAAAATAATGCCAAAAGAGCAGCTGGGGCTGCTCTTTTGGCATCATGGTACACCCCATAATAATAATAAACACACCTAATATTGCCACACACCTGCCGAAGTGGGTGTGTGGCTCAGGTGCACTGTCATTTGCCTGTTCGCTTGTGGGGTTTCCTTCATGTCCTTGCAGGCTGCAGGTTGGTGTGGGCTCATGGCTGCATCAGTGTTCATGGGTTGGTGGGGACTTGTGGCTGTGTGGGTGGTCATGGGTTGGTTGGGCTTGTGGCTGCGTGGGTGTTCATGCATTGGGGTTGGACTCCCCAATCTAGAATGGAAAATAATGTGTTAGTTAAGATTCAAACTCACACAAAGAGAGCAGCAACTGCTGCTCTCTTTGTGTGTCCATAGCTACTAAAAATGATACATACCTTATATAGCCACACACCCACCACCGCTGTGGAAGATAAAAACATCCAGTATCAGAAAATGCGAAATCACACCACTCCCAGCCTTTGGACGATCACATGACCAATTACAAAATTAATTACAGCTACATGTGGAAATCAAATTCATTCTATAACTCCGTCAGTTTTGATCGGAGAGGTACGCCCATATAACACTTAGAACGCTACGATTCACACCTTTCGAACGGTACCAAACACAAGTTGAATGGACCAAAACTGCACTCTCCAGGCCAATTTTACTATCAAAATCTGGGATTTCCAGTAAAAAACAAATTTCTCTGTCAATTTGCATTCAATCCTCTTGGAACAACCACGCCTGGAAAGATATAAGAAGTCCGCATCCAACAGTACTGAGCATGCAAAGAACAAATCAAAACTGAACTCTACAGAACGATATTACTATCAGAATCAACACCCATCAGTAAAAAACGAATTTCTCTGTCAGTTTACATCGGATCTGCTCGGAACCACCATCCCCAGAAAGCTGTTAAAAATCCGCATCTAATGATACCAATAATGTCTACTATGGATGCAAACTGCTGTTTCTGCATCAAATCCCATCCCCTGCACTTGTCCCCATTATCAACAAGCAACAAAACACCTTAACCATTGGACTATGCTCAAATTAATCTCCAAAACCCAGAGATATCCTTTCATTTTGCCTCCAGAATGCTCCACATGGTCAGTGACCTCATGCTCCAAGCATTCCACATGCTCAGCAAATTGGTGACATCACCCCAAATATCAGCCTAACCAGACTCCATTTAGGCATTGCTCCACATCATCCCCCCCTAACTCACAATTTCCTCCCCAGGGCCTTCCATCCATGCCATTACCCTGAAAACTCACAGTTCATCCAAACACATTCATAACATCCCTCAAAATTTCAGATTTCTTACTGCAATGTGAGACCTTGCAGAATATTTTCAAGTTTCACTGTAATACACCCTCCAGTGGGCCCATTCAGCACTCCAATGACTCTGATTTTTTGTAGGCCACACCTGGTCACCATTTGAGGCTCAGGCGCAAAATTTCAGGCCATTCTAAGCACTTCTGGCATTGGTCACATGACCCAGATCTTCCCCTCCCCCTGCTTCACTCAGTGATCCAATTTGCATGGACTTTGTGGCCATTTGTAGTAGTAGTGGGTGGCACCCCATGATTCCAATTTGAAGCCATTCCATGGAATATTCATTGAGTTATTCAAGAAACATTCCAGATCAATTCAATTTGAGGTCACTCCTCATGATTCTCTTTTGTTCTCCTTATGCATGACTCCAGCTATGACCGCATTATGACATCATCTTGTTATTTTTCTTTTGTTCTCACCTATGACTCACATATGACTCACCCATGCCATGAGGGAGTCATATTTCTTAAACACAGCCACCTTCAGAAAAGTATAAAGCTGGTAGATTTCCTGTATCCCCACACAATCATCTCCTCTCTGGAAATCATCACTGTCAACCAGTGTCAACTTTTCTGCTTGCCTCTAAAGAACAGTCTATCTATAAGCCATCTGGAGCTAAGTCATCTTCAAGGTTGTTGAGACAAAGCCACTGGTAGCCCTCTATGCAAATCACTAAAGCCAAGGATAGTTGCAGGACCTAAGGTTAGAGTTGCTGGACATCCAAGGAAAAGTAAGCATAATGAAATACATATCAGGTTTTGAAGAAAGAAGAAAAGAAACATACTAACAAGACTAACCAAGCACTGACCAGTCTATAACCCACAGATATCTGCATTTTGACCAGGAGAATGTAAACAAGAATACACAGATATCAGTAAACAGACCAACACACACGAATGACATATAAGCCTTTCCACAAGCATCCCAGATGATATATCATTGACTACAGCCAGTCCATATCCCTTCCTATTCTCCACTGAACACCATACACATCTTGCAGAGTGTGATCAACCACTGAAGCGAACCAACCCAATGAATAACAACAGAAATACAGTCTGCCATCTACACACTGGCTGAACCAGATTTTGATTTGACAGTCATTGGAGCTCCCAACCCTTCTTCTATACTGCATTTTGATGCATCAGGTCAGCTGTTGCATCAGAGCTGTGGCAACCCTGGCATTTTAATATCAGCCAATGGCTCAGTTGGGTTCTTAATGGATTTGCATCCAATCATTTCCTATTTAGGATAATTTCCATACTGGGTTTGGGGTGACTAAAAATATTATATAATGATTCCCAAATGGTATCCAGTTACATAATACACTGATTCCTATTGAAAAAAAGCCTAAATGCAGAAATTAAATGAACTACATCCAAGAAAGTTTTCCCCATCCAGCCCAATGGGGGCCCAGGACCAGGGGGTGGTGCCTGGGATGGATGGATGGACCCCCTAGGGACCCTGATACAGTGAAAAAACCAGGCCCTGGGCCACTGGTTAGTGCCTGAAACAATGAGAACAGTAAAAACAGCACTGGAACCACTGGAAATTGCTGGAAAATAAGTGCTTGGCAGACAAGCCTGAAATTTGGCACATGATTAGATACTATTAGGACACAAATCATATCAAAATTTCAGCCAAATCCATGCATTACTTATGGAGATATGAGCCAAACAGGTTTAGACATTAAAATGGATTTCCTCCCCCTATAAAATAGCTGGGGACTTGAAAATTTACACAGAGTATGAAGTTATTATAAAGTAATTATGTGCCAAAAATCAGCCCAATCCATGGACTTAAAGAGGGGAACTGGGCAGGGGACCAGAACCACCAGAAGATGCCGCAAAATAAGTGCTGGGCGGACGAGTCTGAAATTCGGCACATATTAGAAGGCCATTGGTACGCAAATCATATCAAAATTTCAGCCCAATACATGCATTATTTATGGAGATATGGGCCAAACAGGTTCGAACATTGAAGATTGATTTACTCCCCCTACAGTCAAGATATGAACTTGAAATTTTACACAGAGTATAGTCATATAATGGACTAAATCTATGCCAAACATCAGCCCAATCAGTTGAGTTTGAGACATTCAACTCCCTTGGCAGGCAGAAAAGAGGAAAAACCCCACCATAAATGTGAATCACCCCACACTGGGCCCAAAATAGGTGGAATTGACCTGTAATATTATGATACAGACTATATCCAAAAATTGAATGAATTGGATGTGTGGAAGTGGCTGAAATTGATGGGGAGGGGAAGGGCAATCAAAAGTGAATTACACAAGATGTAGAGCAGGGATGGATCTGATCTCAGGCCACTAGTGTAATATGTATATGGGGAGCTCATATACCAAATATCAGCCTAACCAGACTCCATTTAGGCATTGCTCCACATCATCCCCCCCTAACTCACAATTTCCTCCCCAGGGCCTTCCATCCATGCCATTACCCTGAAAACTCACAGTTGGCTCATCCAAACACATTCATAACATCCCTCAAAATTTCAGATTTCTTACTGCAATGTGAGACCTTGCAGAATATTTTCAAGTTTCACTGTAATACACCCTCCAGTGGGGGCACTTCCAGCACTCCAATGACTCTGATTTTTTGTAGGCCACACCTGGTCACCATTTGAGGCTCAGGCGCAAAATTTCAGGCCATTCTAAGCACTTCTGGCATTGGTCACATGACCCAGATCTTCCCCTCCCCCTGCTTCACTCAGTGATCCAATTTGCATGGACTTTGTGGCCATTTGTAGTAGTAGTGGGTGGCACCCCATGATTCCAATTTGAAGCCATTCCATGGAATATTCATTGAGTTATTCAAGAAACATTCCAGATCAATTCAATTTGAGGTCAGAACTGTGGTATTTAGTGGAAATACTGTGGTTCTGACCTCAAATTGAATTGATCTGGAATGTTTCTTGAATAACTCAATGAATATTCCATGGAATGGCTTCAAATTGGAATCATGGGGTGCCACCCACTACTACTACAAATGGCCACAAAGTCCATGCAAATTGGATTACTGAGTGAAGCAGGGGGAGGGGAAGATCTGGGTCATGTGACCAATGCCAGAAGTGCTTAGAATGGCCTGAAATTTTGCGCCTGAGCCTCAAATGGTGACCAGGTGTGGCCTACAAAAAATCAGAGTCATTGGAGTGCTGGAAGTGCCCCCACTGGAGGGTGTATTACAGTGAAACTTGAAAATATTCTGCAAGGTCTCACATTGCAGTAAGAAATCTGAAATTTTGAGGGATGTTATGAATGTGTTTGGATGAGCCAACTGTGAGTTTTCAGGGTAATGGCATGGATGGAAGGCCCTGGGGAGGAAATTGTGAGTTAGGGGGGGATGATGTGGAGCAATGCCTAAATGGAGTCTGGTTAGGCTGATATTTGGTATATGAGCTCCCCATATACATATTACACTAGTGGCCTGAGATCAGATCCATCCCTGCTCTACATCTTGTGTAATTCACTTTTGATTGCCTTCCCTCCCCATCAATTTCAGCCACTTCCACACATCCAATTCATTCAATTTTTGGATATAGTCTGTATCATAATATTACAGGTCAATTCCACCTATTTTGGGCCCAGTGTGGGGTGATTCACATTTATGGTGGGGTTTTTCCTCTTTTCTGCCTGCCAAGGGAGTTGAATGTCTCAAACTCAACTGATTGGGCTGATGTTTGGCATAGATTTAGTCCATTATATGACTATACTCTGTGTAAAATTTCAAGTTCATATCTTGACTGTAGGGGGAGTAAATCAATCTTCAATGTTCGAACCTGTTTGGCCCATATCTCCATAAATAATGCATGTATTGGGCTGAAATTTTGATATGATTTGCGTACCAATGGCCTTCTAATATGTGCCAAATTCCAGACTCGTCCGCCCAGTGCTTATCTTCCGGCATCTTCCGGTGGTTCTGGTCCCCCCTGCCCAGTTCCCCCTCTTTAAGTCCATGGATTGGGCTGATTTTTGGCACATAATTACTTTATAATAACTTCATACTCTGTGTAAATTTTCAAGTCCCCAGCTATTTTATAGGGGGAGGAAATCAATTTGTAATGTCTAAACCTGTTTGGCTCATATCTCCATAAGTAATGCATGGATTTGGCTGAAATTTTGATATGATTTGTGTCCTAATAGTATCTAATCATGTGCCAAATTTCAGGCTCGTCCGCCAAGCACCTATGTTCTGGCAATTTCCAGTGGTTCCAGTGCTGTTTTTACTGTTCTCATTGTTTCAGGCAGTAACCAGTGGCCCTGGGCCTGGTTTTTTCACTGTATCAGGGTCCCTAGGGGTCCATCCATCTATCCCAGGCACCACCCCCTGGTCCTGGGCCCCCATTGGGCTGGATGGGGAAAACTTTCTTGGATGTAGTTCATTTAATTTCCGCATTTAGGCTTTTTTTCAATATATTATCCAAGGTTATTATGGGATATTATCTAATGCACCCTTCCTTATTGGGCTATCTAATTACCGCATTTAGGGATATTAATATTATAAAATATATATTATATAACTGGAATAATAAATAATAGCCTGGATGCAAAAGGTTAGGGTTACTGTGGCTTGATGCAACAGAGTTACCAGGTTTTGATGCAACCCTTCCACAGTAAGTTACCGTGTTTTTTGCAAAATATTTACAGCATGGGTTAGCTTAAAATTACCACACACCTGCTGAAGCGGGTGTGTGGTTCTGTCTGTGTGTTCTGTAGTCTCACGTTGTGGGTTTCATCTGGTGGGCTGAACCTGGGCGGGGTTCTGGTGGGTTGCGTTTATGGATGCCTTTGGTCTGGTTTAAACCTTGGGAACCTGGGTTTAAACCTAAACCAGACCCAGGTCTGGTTCCATTGGGGTCAGGTTTCATTCAATTTTCGTCAGGTCTGGTTTAGGTTTTGCCCTTGCCCTGAATCCAAAACCTGGTTCAAACCCAGGTTTAAACCTGAACCTGAAAGATAGGGTGTACCTTCCAGTCTATGTACTTTCACCCTTATTTCTCCACATATTATCATTATCATCCTTCTATACATTCAATTCCAGAAGTAAACCTAGCAATTTGCACACAGTACTGTAATTTCAGAGTCAAAAGTTGCATGACTCTGGAATCTAATGGGGTAATCTGTGCAGGTTACAAAGCACATGGCTCTGGGATCAAATCTGGAGATTTGCACAGGTTACTGTAACTCAGTCTAGGGTCACATGACACAATTTAGTTAGCTAAGTTCCATCCCCTGGAGATATGTAAGCAGAAAATTGATGTGAAGGAGGGGTGTGAATGAGATATGAATGGAAAATGGAATGCAAAGGAAGTGGTCAATGCAAAGACTCACACAGAGAGTTCAGATAGTCTGTAGTACTTACTAAAATGTTTTGCTTCTCCTATATCTCAGGTTTCAGGTTTAAACCTGGTTTAAACCCAAACCAAACCACTCTGGAACCAAACCTCAGGTCAGGTTCAGGTTTTGCCCTCATGGGTGATTTCAGGACCCCATCTCCTATTCTCCCTATTCCTACTCCTTCCCCTGTCAACTCCACTTTGTCCAAGTACAACAACAAGTGCCCTCCTGAATTGGGAGGCACTTTGTTACAGTACCACACCTGCTGAAGTGGGTGTGGTACTACTTAGTTTTTTTTTTGATTTCTATAGATGGTACCACACACCAGCAGGTGTGGTGAATTTTTAGATAAATAAATAAAAAATAAACAAGTCCAGTACCATGGTCCTGACCTCAAACATCATGAACCCAGCCTGCGGTCAGGTGAGAAACATGTCATTGCACAGTTTCATGATGAGAGTTGTTTTCATGAAAATGAATTCAAGAAATCTGCTTGGTGTGTAATTTTATGCATTAAGTGTGTCTATTGGGCTCACTATTCTCTCACAGGTTGAAGGAAGGAACCACAGTTCTCCAGAAGAAGACTTGTGGCCATCTCATTCACATTTCAGATTTTATCAATGAGGAGGATGGGCAGCTCATATAACATAATGATCAGGGTCAAACTATTCAGGATACTTAGAAAATCATTTATACTGGTGCTGCTGGGGATGCATGGTGGGACACTGCTCAACTTTTGACTCAAGTCACTGATGCTATTGATATCTTCAATGTTTCACATCCTGAGTGTGAAGCACTGTTTATTTTTGATCAATCCTCTGCACATGCTTTGCTTGGGCCCAATGCTCTCTGTCCTTTCGAAATGAATAAAGGTGATGGTGGAAAGCAATGCAAGCAAAGTAATACTGTAATTCCAGATGACAACCCCAATATCTCCCTATGTGGGAAGGTGCAGAAGATGACTACAGATAGTGGTGCAGCTAGGGTCTGCAGAGAGTTCTTGAGGAGTGTGGCATTGATACAAAGGGCATTCATGCAAAGTGTTCCCCCATCTGCCCCTTCAAGAATGAAAGATGTTGCTTGGCTCACATCTTCAGCAAACAGCATGATGTTATTAATCAAGTATCCATGCTTGAGGAACTCATCACAAAGGTGGGCCACCACTGCATCTTCCTGCTGAAGTTCCACTGTGAATTAAATCCAATAGAAATGGTATGTGCCAATATGACATATTTTTACTTTCCAAACCATTAACCCATCCACCCCAGTACTGGGGCTATTCTAAGTATTGCTATTGTGAAGCATTCAAAGTCACCTTTGCAGATGCCAAAGCTGCTGCCATGGACTCCCTTGAATCATGCCCCCTTGATACAATTCACCACTTCATCAACCATGCTTGGCACTTCATGTCTGTCTGCATACTATCAGGGACTCACTGGGAGGGTCACTGAGTGGGCTGTGAAAAAGCAACACTTGCATTGCTGTGTCTTGAGATGTGCAATGCTTGCAATTGAATCTATTCTCAATACTTAGTAGATAGGCTCATCCTACTTGTTTATATGTATATAACTGACTTTGCAGCTCCTAAGGACCTTTAGGGACCTTCCTCATGGCCTCCAAGGCCTCAATGTTGTGCAAAATTTTCCCCAAAATTTGGTGGGCACTAAAGATAGGTCACATGACCCTCAAAGTGGGTGATTCTGAATCTCTGAAGCCAGGGGAGTCTGAAAATCAAGGTTTTGAAGCCCAGAAACCAGTGGATCAGCCCCAGTAAAAATATCTGTGTTTGCTTGTCCACAACTGTATGGCTGTTACCAACAAAGTTATTGATTGATGCAAAGATTCATATCTTGCTGCCAAGGATTATCAAATCTGCATATCTAAGGAATACACAGATAAAGGTCTCATTATAGTTTGTCAACATGACTGTGTCATTTACTTTGTCAGTATGGGGCCCCATGGTGAAAAACATTTCTTCATGCTTGCTCTAATAAACAAGCTTCTTGGAGAACTCCCTGAGACCTTCACCATTGGATTCCTTTATGATGTGATATGTCCTATGCACCATGAGATGCAATGCATACATATGTTTGATTTCACAGCAATAACTTGAGCTTAACCAGATGTCTTGAACAGTGGCAGCTCTTGCCTCAACACATTTCTCACCTTTGATTTGCTACCCCTGCACTTCATGCATATGGCCATCAATGGAGCTGTCAATTACAGGCTTGTCAGCCACTTTTCCACATGATATTAGATATAATGAGCATTGCATTTATTATATCTAACTAGATGTTTACACCAGGGGCCCCAGGGGCTGCTGTAATACAATCAAGGGGCCCCTGCCAGATTATGCATTATTAATTTATTATTATTATTATATTAGTATATATATCCATAGGCTTTCCCAGTGGGGCTCACCCTGTGCCCAAGAAGAGCAGTGAGAGGCTGCTCTTCTTGCACAATTGCAGCTAAAGAAACAATACTTACCTGGAATTCACCCCAGTTGGGGGGGCCTGGGTTCCATTTGGGTGATCCCTCAAGGGGGGTTGCTCACAGTTTTTGTTTGTGTGGGCCTTTGCAGTTTTGTTTTCATTCATGGTGTGTCATTTGGTGGGTCTGTGGTCAGGGGTTCATGTTGGTTCTGGTCCAATATCTAGAGAACTAATTAATGAATTAGTTGAACATGAATGCAGTGCAAAAAGAGCAGCTTATGCTGCTCTTTTTGTGCCACAAGAATAAGGAATAAAAATTAAAATAAAATAAAAAAAACCTTGTAGTACCCCACACCCACTGCAGCAGGTGGGGTACTGGGGCCATGTACTCTCACTCATACATATGGGGGTTCATACAGGTGCCCATCATTCAGGCATCAATAAGGGGGGGGACAGGGGTTTTTCCTCAGTATTTGTTTGCAGGGGACTACTATACATGACAGAACTTTTAAGTTAGTTAGAAATTAAGAACCATGCAAAAAGAGCAGCAAAAGCTGCTCTTTTTGTGGCCTGTAGCTACTGAGGGGAGTGGGGACTCACCTTATATAGAACCACACACCTGCTGTGGTGGGTGTGTGATTCTGGGCCCTTATTTGGTGCATTGCCATGGGCTGCATACTCATTTGGCATGGTGCCATATGTCACATCATTGGCACATTGGCATGTCATGTTGCTGTGTTGTGTTACTATGTTGTGTTGCTGTGTATTGCATTGCTGTGTTGCATTGCTGCATCACATTGCCATGTCATGTTGCTCTCATTGTTTCATGGGTTATCATCATGTGTTGGATGGGCCCCAATCTAGAATAAAGTGTGTCAGTGAAAAAATTTCCAAAGCAGTGCAAAAAGAGCAGTGAAAGCTGCTCTTTTTGTGTGGCTGTATATATTGGGGGGGCTCATCTTATATAGAACCACACCCTGCTGTAGTGGATGTGTGGTTCATGCAGCCATTCACTTTTTGTTTGTCCTGCTTGCATTGGTCATTGGTCATGTTTTTTTTGGTTGTGTTGTATGGGAAGGGGGGTGGGTCATTTGGCATATCCCCAGGTTCTTGTTTGGTGGATTTTCACCTTCAGGACATAGAATAACATATTACATTAGTTAAAAATTAAAACCCATGAAAAAAGAGCAGCTGTCACTGCTCTTTTTGCACAGTTGAATATATTTTGGGGGGGGGGGACTCATCTTATGTAGAGAACCACACCCACTATAGCAGCTGTGTGATTTGTGGGGCCACTGTCAGGGTTCAACCCTTTCCCAGCCATTCCCAGTCTATTCCAGTCAACTCCCATCAACTCCAAATCACTCCTGCCTATGTCCACTCACCTCTGGTCAACTCCTGCCAACTCCAGTCCACTCCAGTCTACTCCAGACCACTCCTCCCTCTGTCCACTCCACTCCCTCCCCTGAGTTTGGTTTGCTTCCAGCTTGCTTCCAGTCTGCTTCTGATTTAATTTAATTTCCTTTTCATTTCCTGTTGCTTCCAACATGCTCCCATGCATTCCTGTTCCTGCCCCCCTGTAACCATATCCTGTTTAGCAATCACTCCCCCATAGTATAGCAATCATGTATAAGTAGTCTGGCAGTGAAGTCCAGAGACCCCAGCTTTGGTCTCTCAGGATTTCCACTGTTACTCTGGACTACAACTCTGAGTATTTTCCAGTTTGGGTCCACAAGCTTAAGGACCACTGTGCTCATTTCTGCCTAGTCCCTTCTGGGCTGCTGGACTGCTCCTCCAACCTCTCCAACCTTCTTATCTCATTCTTGCCCAGATTCTTCTGGACTTAGCTGGACTTGGTTTGCCTTGAAGATAACAATAGGTGTGAGGTAGGTGCCATCAGCACAGATAGTTTCTAGAACAGTAATGTTCTCACAACCACCTCCACAGGTGGAATGCTGGGTTTTGGTTTGCTTGTGTGCTGCCACACAGGGTTGCTGACCCTTGCCAATAGGGAATCCAGTCTTGTCAAAGCCATATGTATTTTCTGGTTTGATGTTGTAGTTGTTGACTGTCTTCTGCAACAGAGTGAACCATCCACTGATTGTGGTGGGATTAATTGCATTTGCATGGTGTTGGAGGGATAAAACCCTACTACATACATTCTGCTTCAGGACCCAACTACCTCCTCAAACAAATTCAATTAATTCAATTCCAATCCTTCAAATACCTATCATTCCTTTGATTGCCATACAATGTGGATTTCAATTTTCCAAGACCCATTTTATCTCTCTTTCCTCTACCTTGTACATGAGACATTTATTTGTCCATCTCTGAGTCTTCAACAGGCTACCTCAAATTGTAGTTACTTCAAGTCCAGCCAACTGTGGCTCAGGCAATTCAACTTGCCCTGTTTGTTTGGTACTCAATCCATTATGCACTACTAATTGCCTTGACAGCAATATATGAGTCTGGATTATGTAAACAAGATCACCTAAGCCATTGCATCCAACTCATGGACTGGTCACATGTTAAATAGGGGCTATTACAACACTCTCAAGGAGTAAAAGTGTAATAACTCACTCAGTTTTGATCAAATAGACTCAGAAAAATAGCTCCCAGAAAGCCACAATTCAGTCCTTTCGAACGATACTAAATTCATGTCTATTGGACATGAACTGAATTCTCCAAGTTGATTTTATTACAAGTTTCATATTGCCCTTCAGTATTTCACAAATTTCTCTGTTGGTTTTGATCCAATTCATTAGCAACAACCACCCCCAGAAAGACGCTAAAAATACACATCGAATTGTACCAAGGAAAAAACAAGTGGATTAGAACTCAGTCTTCTGTTATTTAGTCTCCCCATGCCTCACTTCATCTTTATCTCTGCTTTTCTGATTACTAAGGACATTTATTATTTTGGCACTCCATGTCTGATGGAGGGTATGTCTAGGACGACCAGTCCCACTATTCCCCAAGGGATTCTGTTCAGTAGGAGAGGAGGAATAGCTTGGTTAAGCCATATTCCCCAATTCTGACTTAATTCTTGAATATCTCTTTCAGTTTTGAAGCTTTTGACTTGATTGCTTTTCATCATTTTCATCTTAACCCCACCTTTCTGCTGGTTACCATGGCACTATTCCAGGATGTATATTAAGTGCAGGGGATGCAAATTTTGATTGATTTCCCCTCCCCCTCAGTCTCTGAAGTCTTGAAGGACAGCTGTTGGTATCAGGGTGACTTCCAGTATACATCTAGTATTGTTCATGTTTTGGATAGGCCCTCAAGAGGAGAGCCATCAGTGTGATTTCTGAATTAAATCCTCCATTCATTCATTGTTAGAGCAAGCCCACCCTAGCAAGACAATTTCTCAACCTCAAGGCCTTTCATTCAATCAGACCTTAACCTACAGATTGACTCCATGGCCCTCTCCTTTCATCCTCAATTCAATAATATTGGACTGTGGCATAGTCTCTTAAGAGATTCCTGCTTACAATGGACAGTGTCAAGAGGTGTGCCCCATTTCATGGAGATACAGTCACCATATCAGACAAGGTAATGGTCCAGCCATCTCTTCCCAAGTTTCCAAATGTGTGGTTTGTTCACATGGACCATCTCCAAAGCATAGTCTTCCATTAGGGTGCATGTAAGAGGGAAGCCTCAGTCTGCCATGGATATGATGAACTTGCACAGAGTTTCCTCCAGCTCTTTTGTTAGATGAGCTGGGGCAGCATTTGCATCATGTTGGGTCCAGCTGCCATTATAAAGTCTGTTTATGGTGCTGTAGAGATGACCTTTCCCTTTCTTTTGGGTGAATGCATGGATTGATGGGTTTGGTTTCCCTACCAGATGAGCCTTTTCTACATCAGCCTTGTATGCTTCAAGTAGGTCTTTCTTTTCATTGTCATGTTCCTGAGAGGCCTTCTCTGTTGCACATGCCTGAGATTCAGGTCTCCCAAACATAATTTCCAAGTTGGGTAGGCAGAGGGGGAAGTACTGGAATCAAAAATTTTGATCCCCCAACAGGCCTCCATAGTTGGAGGCTTCTTTCTTCCTTGATACAAATGAACAATGCTTCACTCCAATAATAAAATATGGTCCCAAGCATGTAATATTTAAGTTTTGGCAGCCTAAAGGGGTAAGCTTGATGATATGACCAAGCTAGAGGTCAGTCAGCCCACAATCTTACACTGATTTATCACTTTTGTTGTGTAATTACACCATATCTCAAGAACTGCTCACCAATTTCTCTCAAATTTTGTAGGCAGGCTAGTTACATGTCTGCCTGCTGTGTAGAGAAAACCTCATGAGAAATGAACTAGAATTGATGAAGTTGCAGGGATCTGATGCAGGTGACAGTGTGATGCAAGTGACAGTAGATGAGTGTATGTATTTTTGGATGTCTGTGTACTTTTCTGCATCAAAGTCTGTGTGATATTTGGATGGCTAATCAGGCTGAGTCATATCTTTTGCTTAGTCATACTAATTATGTAGTCATACTTTTGAGTCCGGGTTTTTGATTACAAATATTGGTTACATAAGCATATTTTTTGGCATGTAGAAAACTTTTTAGTTTGTTTGTCAAATGGAGACATTTCAACCAGGTTTCCTTGATGTCTTTGGGCCATAGCAAGATAAGGTCATCCTGAACACTCCAACAGATTGTTGATTGAGGTCTAAGGTCAGAGCACTTCCAAACTTGCATTTTCAGATACTAGATAGTTATTCCTTCCACAGTGATTCAATATCTTAGATGATCCTTTCACTTTTTAATTTTTTGCACCTTCAATTCCTTAAATAGGGAATTGAAGGTGCAATTTTTTTTAAAAAAATGGAAGGATCATCTGGAATAATCAATTTCTCATGTAAGGTTTATCAATACCACCAATATATTAAATTTGGGCCAATTCTGAAGCATGGAAGTCACCCAATCCACTTTGCAATTAGGCATATCATGCCTTATTGAGCTCTGACTTATTTTCATCATATTATTTGCATTTTTGGATAAATATTTATTATATAGTATTCACTCCATGTCTAGATATATGCTACTAACCTTTTATACCTTTCTGAAGGTGGCTGTGTTTAAGAAATATGACTCCCTCAGGTGAGTCATATGTGAGAACAAAAGAAAAATAACAAGATGATGTCATAATGCAGTCATAGCTGAGTCATGCATAAGGAGAACAAAAGGAATCATGAGGAGGTGATGTCATAGTGATGTCATTCATAAAGAGAACAAAAGGAATCATGAGGGGGGGTGATGTCACCAATTTGCTGAGCATGTGGAATGCTTGGAGCATGAGGTCACTGACCATGTGGAGCATTCTGGAGGCAAAATGAAAGGATATCTCTGGGTTTTGGAGATTAATTTGAGCATAGTCCAATGGTTAAGGTGTTTTGTTGCTGGTTGATAATGGGGACAAGTGCATGGGATGGGATTCAATGCAGAAACAGCAGTTTGCATCTGTAATAGATGCTCTTGGTATTATTTGATGCAGATTTTTAACAGCTTTCTGGGTTCGGTGGTTCTGAGCAGATCCGATGTAAACTGACAGAGAAATTCATTTTTTACTGATGGGTGTTGATTCTGATAGTAATATCATTCTGTAGAGTTCAGTTTTGATCTGTTCTTCATGCGCTCAGTACCATCGGATGCGGATTTGTTACATCTTTCTAGGCACGGTTGTTTGAAGAGGATTGAATGCGAACTGACAGAGAAATTCATTTTTTACTGGAAATCCCATATTTTTATAATAAAATTGGCCTGGAGAGTGCAGTTTTGGTCTGTTTGACTTGTGTTTGGTACCGTTCGAAAGGTGTAAATCATAGCTTTCTAAGAGTTATATGGGCATACCTCTCCAATCAAAACTGATGGAGTTATAGAACAAATTCGATTTCCATGCATAGCTGTAATTAATTTTGTAATTGGTCATGTGATTGTCCAAAGGCTGGGAGTGGTGTGATTTCGCATTTTCTGATACTGGATGTTTTTATCTTCCACACCAGACTTAGCCGGAATTATTTGTGTTTATATTTGTTTGGTACCCTCATCGCAGCATGGCCCTGACATTCCCCATGACTCCAGCCTGGTCAGCCAATTATCCATATCTAACTAGATGCTTCAAGGGTGGTATTTATATACTCTAACTAGATATCAGAGCCTGGGGCCCCCAGGGGCCCTGCCATATTATGCATCATATATTATTATATTATATACATCCATAGGCTCACCCATGTGCCCAAGAAGAACAGCCCAAGGCTGCTCTTCTCACACAATTGTAGCCAAAGAAAACCCTTACCTTGATGTGTAGGGGGCTTGGCTTGGTTTGGCAGGTTTGGGGTCACTTGCTGGATCTTTGTTCACTCGGTTTGGGTTCACAGGGTGTTTGTCTGGTGGGTTTGGGGTCCTGGGGTTTGGCTCAGCAGGTGAGGGGTTGGGGGGTCATGCAGATTTGAGTACAAGATCTAGAAAAAAAAAAAGATGTTAGTTAGACAAGCATTACAAGAAGAGCAGTTTACACTGCTCTTCTTGCACCACAATATTAATAAAAACAACTCAGCTTGTAGTACCACACACCCAAGGTGGTGGGTGTGGTACTTTATGTTCCCCATATATTGCTGACTGGGTTTCAATATGTGGGGTTCTCACATTGGTATTCATTCACATGAAAGGTGAAGACCTAATAGAAAAAAAAAAGTCAGTCAGTTAAGAAATAAAGGCAGTGCAACAAGAGCAGTTTTCACTGCTCTTTTTGTGTGGGTGTATACACTGGGGGGACTCACCTTCTATAGAGAGCCACACCCCCACTGTAGCAGGTGTGCAGTGTAGAAGATGCTTTATAGCTCTGCAGAAATTACTAACACCACCAGATGTTGGCTAAGGTTATAGGGATTGGGAATGAAAAGGTATGGGAGGGCTCAGGTTAGTCTCAATGAGTTGATTGGCTTACTAGGTATAGAAATGATATGGATGACTCTGATATGACATAATGTTTCTGACTCTAGCTGGACTACTTGTATCACAATTGTTGAATTGAAACTTAGAAGCTATTTCTGATTTTAAAACTTGCGGAAAATTCTTCCTTGATGCCAAGGCAAAGACCATCATCTCAATGGTCTGGTGGTGTACATTGGTAGGCAGCAGGTTATGAGCAAAGCAAGTAAAGCAGTGAGGCATCGTGCAGATTATTTTTAACAACGCGATTGAGCAAACGCACACGAAAACCGATCAATGCCATTTAAGGTCCTGTGTGAACATGTATTTACCTTCTTTGTCCAATCCTGAAGGTATGAACGATGGACAGCGACGCCGCAAATGTGCCTGAAAGTCTTCCCAGCTGTGCCAGCTCTTTTTATCCCCCACCTCCTTTAATTATATCCAAAGGGATTTAAGTAATTGCGAGATGGATAATGGCAGTTCACTGATGCAGTACAAGTCTGCACTGACACCTTTGTCCGAATTTTCCTTCCTTGATGACCTCCCAATAGGCATTGATTCGTGCTCCAATTCGGTGTCCTGTATGGGGATATTAATGGATAGCATTCAGACAGACTGTGCTGTGTTGTCAACGTGCTCACCGGCACAGTTTCACGGGGCAAGGTGCTGAACTTTTCAAGATGGGCTTCTTGGAAGCGAGAGTTCTGTTGGATTCCGGCTGCATGAGGGCACATCGTTGCAGGGAACAGACAATGACTGGTTCAACCTAAAGCTCCCAGGGGTCCTTGGGCGGTTAGGAAACTGCGGATGGATATCTGCTGGAACCCTGCAGCCGCAACTACGCGTTTTCAGATTCAATCTGAACGGACTTCTAGATAATTAACGGCATTACTTACAGTATTGGATGGTGTAGCTAGGACGAAGCCGCTGCTGCATCACTAGTTGCACCTGGCAATACCACTTTACCTGCGAACTGAATGCTGCCTCTGGGTCTTTGGAGGGCTCTTCTTTACATCTTCAAGTGCTTATCCAGGGGCAACCCTTCTCCGGGGGAATACAAACTCGAAGATTGAGATTGCCAGAATTTCATTTTGCAAGGATCAATTCTCCCAATTCACTGATGGAAAGAGTTAAGTCCTCGACCTTCTTAATGTTTTTAGAGGTGATTAATGTCACAAAGGTGTCGAGAGCTTGAGGGGGCTTGCCCACAAATGGAATTGATGCTGACATGATCGTCAATGGATATCCAAATGACCTCAAAAGTGGTTAACACATTTATAGTTTTAATATGCGTGTGAATGACTCCAGATAGGGGGACTCCATTCTCCTGCCGTCAGGCTGGTCAGACAGTCTTAGGGGCCTTAAAAGGTATGTCATTTTGATATCTGTATAGTGCCTGATAGGCTTGTATTATGTTTGATATCAAAAAGTGATCAAAAGAGTATTTGATAGCAAAAGAGTGGTTTGAGCTCAATTTGAGATCAACTTTGGAACTTGTAGAATTCTGCAATGCTGTACTGTGGTGCAGACGAGACATTTTATTATGGAAACATTTACATGGTAAAAGAAATATCATTCTGAATCCAAATCTAGTTCTACAATTGCTTGGTCCACTGCAGCTATCAAAACTCCAGCTAACTCCTCCAGCTCACCACCCTCCAGTCATCATCTGAACTTGCATCAAAATCATCAAGATTCCTTCTACTTTGAGAATTATGGTCCGGCATGGTGGGGTTGTAGTGGCAACTAAAGATTCTTGTTCCAATTGCACTCAGATGTTAGACCATGCCATAATGTTGATGTAGCCAAAGGCATTCAAACCGAGTCCCAACTTGGAGCACCAGGAGCAATGGGCACTTGGACTATGTCCTTTTTCCAAGCTGTCATCCAGTCATACAGTTGGTGTGCCCACAGAAGCCCAAAATACAAGACATCTTCATCCTTGGATCCCATGAAGAGGTCCATTGCAGCTGAATACTCTTCATGGAACCACATCTGAAGGTTGGCATGCTCACCCTTGCACCTCTCAAGCTCCTGC
>MU129047.1:159283-171339 GCA_014904985.1 Hydnum rufescens UP504 | reverse complement strand
AGAGATATGGAACCAGGGATCAAAGAGCCTGGTTGGGCCCAATTGGGTTCTTATGGGCTTGGGCCTTCTTAGGTAGAAAAAATGCCTCATTTTTCGGCCTAAGATAGGTGAAAAAAGTGGCAGACCAAGGTGTCATACTAGAGCTGTCCCCAAACCCTTGATAACCAATCTGTCCGGTGTTGGAGGGATAAATCCCTACCCCATAGAAACACCACCTGAGGCCAATTTTACAACCAAACAAACGGACTGAACATCCATCCAATTCATAATTTTTGCACCCTTCATTCATTGGAGAAACAGTCCAAATTCTATATGTCCGAAACCCACCATTCCACATCATTCCTTTGCCTTAAGGGCGAAGAATTGTGATTATGTAATGATGCGGACTGTGCCTAGCTTTCGTTCTGGACCCACGAACCCATCACATGATTCAAAAAGGGATTATGTCACTCTAAAGGAGTATTTTTTGAATTTCTCCATCATTTCTGATCACATCGACTCAAAACGACCGCGCCCAGAAAGATACGAATTATACCTATTGAACGGTACTGAAAACAAAACGAACGGATCAAAAATGCGGTCCCTGTACCAATATCTTTCCATGATTCATACCCTGAAGGAGTATTTCTTGATGTTTGAAGCCAATTATTATTGGATTCATTCGCAAGTACCACTACCTGAAAGCTGTTAAAAATGCGCATCGAACTGTACCAAGGGCAAAACGAACGGATGAGAACTCCATTTTTCACAAGACAACCCCTTCCTCATGACTCCCCCTTGCTCCACCAACACAAATGACAAATTGGTTCTGGCCCTCTTAATTCCAATGCAAAGGACACTCAGGGAAACCTATTCCACCATTCCTTAAGGGAATATATCCAGTTTCAAGGGGGAATGCCTTGTAAAGTGTTTTTTGTCTTTTTTTACTTGATTCTTGAATATCTCCACCAGTTTTGAAGCTTTTAGCTTCATTTCTTTTTCATTATGCTTCCCTTATCTCTGCTTTTCTTCCGGAATTTGAATTGTGGTCTGGAATGTATATAAAGGGGAGGGGGCATGTAAATATTTGGTTTTCCCCCTATCACAGTCTGAGGCACTGAAGTATTGCCACTGTTTGGAGGAGATTTCCCACTTGTCAAGACTGTGTACAGCTGCATTAAGACTGAATAGTCAAGAGGACAACTTCAGGGTGTGGCCTTGACATCTTATTTTAAAGACCTTCATTTCCCCGGACCTGAATATTTGAATTGTCCCCATGGCTCCCTTCATTTGTCCTATCCTCAATGATGTGGACAATAGTTGATTGGTTCATAACCATCCTGCTTACACCAGCCACCACATCAAGTTCTTCCTCTGTCCATTGATTGAGAAACCCAGAACCAAAGTCGATGTTCCACCTTGTCAGTCATCTAAGCCTACCTAGTTAGGTACCACTTTTGGGGCAGATAATGGTACCTAAGTAGGTCCCATCACTATTCCGGCCAAAATGGCCATTTTATGGTCTGCACCTTCTGGCTCAGAATTGGCCGAAATGGCTGAAAATTGGCCGAAACTGGGACTTAGAGAATCTCAGTTGCAGGGCCATACAGGCTTATTGGGGATAATATGCTCCATCTATAATATTTATTATTATCACTATTACACATGTGGTACTGTCTATAGAAATTAAAAAAAAAAAAACTAATAATAGCACTACACACCCGCCTTGGGTGGGTGTGGTACTAGGGGTGTGCCTTGGCACTTCACCATTGGGCATGGGTCACAGGTTGTGTTTTGCCATGCTTCAATTTGGATCCTACTTAGTAAAACAACTAAGTGATGCAAAAGAGCAGCTTGCACTGCTCCTTTGCATCATTGTAGATATAGAAATTTAAAAAAAAAGCCTTGTAGTACCACACACCCACCGAAGTGGGTATGTGGTACTGTTTTGTACCATGGTCATGTGGTTCGTACTCGGTACCAGGCTATCATCATCTAGGGGTTCATGGGTTTTGTTTGGGGGTGGGCTACTGTCTGCATGTTTGTATGGTGGGGTCGCAGGTCTTGATTGAGGGCTCAAAAGATACCTATGACAATAAGTAATAAGTTAGTGAAAAAAAGAAAAACCACGCAAAAGGAGCAGCACATGCTGCTCCTTTTGCGTGGTCGCACTAATAGAGGGCGAATACTTACTTTAAAAATTACCACACCCGACTGAAGCAGGTGTGGGGTTCATCCTGGGCTTCTGTGGCCTTGTCGTCGTGTTGTATCATTCTCGGGTTTTGTTTCGGGGGTGGGGGTAGATGAAACCTACATGTATGGGATAATATGTTAGTAAAAAAAAAGAAAGCTACACCACAGGAGCAGCATACGCTGCTCCTTTGGTGCGATTGCATATTTATTTACCTTAATTACCACACACCCACTGAGCAGTATAGAAGAAGGATTGGGAGCTCCAATGACTGTCAAATCAAACTCTGGTTCAGCCAGTGTGTAGATGGGAGACTGTATTTCTGTTTTTATTCAATGGGCTGGTTCGCTCTGATGGTTGATCACTCTCTAACAAGTTGTGTATGGTATTCAGTGATGGTAAGGCGATGGTATGGACTAGCTATAGTCAATGATATATCATGGGATGCTTGTGAAAGGCTTATATGTGTTGTATTGAACTGTTTACTGCTATTTGTGTGTACCTATTTGTGTCCTCCTGGTCAAAATGCGGATTCTAAAGAGGGTACTAGACTAGTTTAAGCTTGATTCAGTGTGTCAATGTGTTTCTTTCTTCTTCTGACTTGACTTTGTTATTACTCACCTTTCCTTGGATGTCCAGCAACTCTAACCTTAGGTCCTGCAACTATCCTTGGCTTAGTATTTTGCAGTAGAGGGCTTCCAGTGACTTCAACCTTGTATATGACTTAGCTCCAGATGGCTTTAGATCAGTACTCTCTTCAGATGCAAGCAGATTTTGTAGACAGTAGTATATTCCAGTAGTGAGAAGATGATGGGGGGATACAGGAAAATCTACCAGCTTTTATACCTTTCTGAAGGTGGCTGTGTTTAAAGAATATGACTCACTCCTAGGTGAGTCATATGTGAGAACAATAGGGTTGTCAAGGAGGGTGAGTCATTCATAAGGTGGTTGCATGATAGATGAGTCATTCATAAAGTGGTTGCAAGATAGGTGAGTCATTCATAAACAGAACAAAAGGGTTGCTAAGAAGGCGTTATCTTTCATAAAGTGGTTCTAGAAGTTATTTGTGGCAATGGGAGATGAAATCAAAGGATATTTCCAAGTTCTTGGAGATTAATTTGTTTGTAGTCCAGTGGTTAAGATGTTTTTGTTGCTGGTTGATAATGGGGACAAGTGCATTGGATGGGATTCGATGCAGAAACAACAGTTTGCATCCGTAATAAACGTTCTTAGTATCATTCGATGCGGATTTTTAACAGCTTTCTGGGCGCAGTGGTTCCGAGCAGATCTGGTGTAAACTGACAGAGAAATTTGTTTTTTACTGATGGGTGTTGATTCTGATAGTAATATCGTTCTTCAGAGTTCAGTTTTGATCTGTTCTTCGCACACTCAGTATCATTCAATGCGGATTTTTTATATCTTTCCAGGAGCGGTTGTTCCGAAAGGATTAAAGGTGAACTGATGGAGAAATTCGTTTTTTACTGGAAATCCCGGATTTTGACAGTAATATTGGTCTGGAGAGTGCATTTTTGGTCCATTCTACTTGTGTTTGGTACCATTCGAAAGGTGTGAATCGTAGCTTTCTAAGTGTTATATGGGCGCACCTCTCCGATCAAAACTGATGGAGTTATAGAATGAATTCGATTTCTGCAGGTAGCCGTAATTAATTTCATAATAGGTCACATGATCATTCCAATGGCTGGGATCAATGGATATTTGTTTTTTCTGATACTGGATGTTTTTATCTTCCACAGCAGGTGTGTGGTTCGTCTTGGGGTTCCACAGTCTTGCATTGTGAGTTCCCATTCCCGGGTTTTGTCAGGTGGGTGTCTCTTGGCTGGTCATTGTTGGCAGGCTTCCTTCGGCATTTGCTTGGCTGGTCGCGGTGTCATTTCCCAGGTGGGGGATTCATTTGGTGGGTGGTTGAGGCAATAACCTAGGATAAATGTAAGGTGTTAGTTAAAAATTAAAATTACAACAAATGCAAAAAGAGCAGCAAGAGCAGCTCTTTTTGTGTCGTTCGGGGGTGCACTATTACATACCTTGTATAGAACCACACACCCGCTACTGCAGGTGTGTGGCTCTTCTCTTCATGTGGTGCATCATCGTTCGCAGGGTGTTGTCATTCTGGGGGGGGCTTGCTTCATGGATCTTCATTTGTGATGATACCTAGAATAAAAAACCATTAGATAAAAAACTTAAAAGCGATGCAAAAAGAGCAGCTTTCGCTGCTCTTTTTGCGTCATTGGGGTACATTACATACCAAGTATAGAACCACACACCCGCTACTGCAGGTGTGTGGTTCTGTTCATGTGGTGCATTGTTGTTCATGGGGATGTTCTCATTCTGGGGGCCTTGCTTCGCAGGTCTTCATCTGTGGGAATACCTAGAATAAAATATAATTAGTTAAAAATTTGAAGCGACACAAAAAGAGCAGCTTTTGCTGCTCTTTTTGTGTCATTGGGGTACATTACATACTGAGTAGAGAACCACACACCTGCTACTGTGGGTGTGTGGTTCCTCTTTTCACGTGGTGTGTCATTGTTCGCAGGTCTCCTTTGGGGGGGTGTTGTCGTTCTGGGGGGGCTTGCTTCCTGGGTTTTCATTTATGGCAATACCTAAAATAAAAAATTATTTAGTTACAAAATTAAAAGGGATGCAAAAAGAGCAGCTTTTGCTGCTCTCTTTGCGCTGTTGGATACACATACCTTGAATATAAAACCAGACACTGTGGTGGGTGTCTGGTTTGTGTTGGTTTATTGTTCAGTGGCGTGTTTGTGGTTTCGGTTGGTGCTCGTGCCTCGCACCTTCATTTGGCCAGGTTTTGTTTGCTGTGCTTCGTTTGCTTGCCATGTTTCAGTTACTGTGGTGGTGCATGGGCCCTAGCTGGCCTCATTGGGCACATGGGACAAAGCCATAACCTAGAATAATAAAAGTTGTTAGTAAAGAAATTACAAACAGTGCAAAAAGAGTAACCTTCACTACTCTTTTTGCACTGTTGTACCTACTAGAAAGAATACTCACCTTATGACCACACACCCACAGCAGCAGGGGTGTGGTCGTGGGGTCGTGTGGTCATGTGGTCACATTGGGTGTGGCTGCATAGTTGCGAAATTCAATGCCAGCAATTGCCGATACTCAAGAAGCGCCCACATGCTGGCACTACAAACACAGCACACATTAATAGCAAGCATGTATATGTAAAATAAATACTATATAATAAATATTTTTCCAGGAAATTCTGAAGAAGATGATGATAATGAGTCAGAGCTCAATAAGGCATGATATGGCCAGTTGCAAAGTGGATTGGGCCACTTCTATGCATCAGAATTGGCCCAAATTTAAATATAGTAATGGTATATATACACCCTACACAGGCAATTAATTATCTCAGATGATTCTTGCATTTTTCAAGTTTTCACACCTTCAATTCCCTAATTAGGGAATTGAAGGCGTGAAAACTTGAAAAATGCAAGAATCATCCAAAATAATTAATTGCCTGTGTAGGGTGTATATATACCATTACTATATTTAAATTTGGGCCAATTCTGATGCATAGAAGTGGCCCAATCCACTTTGCAATTGGCCATATCATGCCTTATTGAGCTCTGACTCATTATCATCATCTTCTTTGGAATTTCCTGGAAAAATATTTATTATATAGTATTTATTTTACATATACATGCTTGCTATTAATGTGTGCTGTGTTTGTAGCACCAGCACATGGGCGCTTCTTGAGTATCGGCAATTGCCGGCATTGAATCCACATCTTGCTTCCCATCTCTGTAACCACAACAAGCAACTGCCCGAAAAGGCAAGCGCACGACCACACACCCACCCCTGTGGGTGTGTGGTCACAACGTGAGTGTTGTTTTTAGTAGATACAATGGCACAAAAAGAGCAGCGAAAGCTGCTCTTTTTGTGCTGCTTTGGAATTTTTTTTACTGACACGCTTTATTCCAGATTAGGGCCTGGCCAACACATGAGGATAACCTGCAAAACAATGAGAGCCCAAACAGCAACGCGACCCACACCAACGTGACCCATGCCAATGCAACACACCAATGCACCAATGACATGACACGGCAACACAGCAATGACACGACATATGGCAATGCACCAAGGAACCACACACCCGCCACGGCAGGTGTGTGGTTCTATGCAAGGTAAGTCCCCATCCCCCTCAGTAGCTACAGCCACACAAAAAGAGCAGTGAAAGCTGCTCTTTTTGCATTGCTTAGAATTTTTATACTAATGATTCATTTATCATTCTAGGGTGGCTTGTCCAAGGCATGATGGGAACCCACAAAACAATGAGGGACTGAAAGGCAAGGCAACATGCACCAACATGACACACACACCAACGCAACACTCACCAATTTGCTGAGCATGTGGAATGCTTGGAGCATGAGGTCACTGACCATGTGGAGCATTCTGGAGGCGAAATGAAAGGATATCTCCGGGTTTTGGAGATTAATTTGAGCATAGTCCAATGGTTAAGGTGTTTTGTTGTTGGTTGATAATGGGGACAAGTGCATGGGATAGGATTTGATGCAGAAACAGCAGTTGCATCTGTAATAGATGCTCTTGGTATCATTAGATGCAAGATTTTTAACAACTTTCTGGGTGCAGTGGTTCTGAGCAGATCCGGTGTAAACTGACAGAGAAATTCATTTTTTACTGATGGGTGTTGATTCTGATAGTAATATCATTCTGTAGAGTTCAGTTTTGATCTGTTCTTCGCGCTCTCAGCACTGTTGGATGCACTTGTATATCTTTCTAGGCGCGGTTGTTCCGAGAGGATTGAATGCGAACTGATGGAGAAATTGTTTTTTACTGGAAATTCTGGATTTTTGTAAAAATTGGCCTGGAGAGTGCAGTTTTGGTCCGTTTGACTTGTGTTTTGGTACTGTTCGAAAGGTGTGAATCGTAGCTTTCCAAGCATTTATATGGGCGCACCTCTCCGATCAAAACTGACAGAGTTATAGAACAAATTCAATTTCTGCATGTAGCCGTAATTAATTTTGTTTAATTGGTCATGTGATTGTCCAAAGGCTGGGAGTGGTGTGATTTGCGTTTTCTGATACTGGATGTTTTTATCTTCCACAGATGTGAACACTTTTAATTGCAGCCCCTTGCAATGTTGTTTGCCTTTTCCACAGTTATACGATTGAGATCTGATCATGCCTCCTCATGTAGAACCACCATGCCATCCTTCGAACCAAAGCAAGATTTCCTGTGAGTTTATGCTTTGAATTTGTGATAGAAGTCACTTATTGTTGGGTAAGGGTCTTTAATATCCGCGTTTTTAATAGTTTTTCCTTTGTATTGTCCTAGGATTTTAAGCGAATACCCACTTTGGATGATATCGTTAGGGTGGAGGTCAAGAGCATCTGTGGAGGAAGGTTCGAGGGGCACAGTCATGTTTTCTGGAATGTGGAGGAGAAGGGCAATTCGATTTCGAGATCATGGCATATCAAGGGTTGATTGTTATGCAGTTCTCTGAACTCGTATGTTGTCCAGTCGACTTCTTTGTCTTTATAACACCATCGAATGGACTTGGGGATTTGGATAATAGTGGATAATCATTGTGGGTTTGAGATGAGTGAATGGTTTGGATGGGTAATCAAATGCCAATATATAATTGTGTGAAGTCCAATGCATGGTGAACACTTTTGATCATGCCTTGAGATAGTCGTTCGATTGCTTTATGTCACTTTTGCATCCATGACCAAATTGATCATGTGTCCATTTTAATTTGCTTAGGCTTCCATGGATTCGGATTCCTTCATTGATTGGCAGGGTGTTCATTTATATTTCACTTCTTCTTCATACATCAATATCATCAGGGTGCAGGCAGAGCGTGTTTTATTCATAAAGGATAAACGATGATGGGGGTGCATGGTGAAGTATGGGTATGGCACTCATTGTCCATTTCGCCAAATACTATGAGGGGGTGATGAGGTGATCAAACAGAAGGGACGTCTGGCTGGCCTTGATTCGGGGTTTGGCTCAAGTAGGCATAATAAAGTGATCAGTGTCGTTTTTGATATCAGGATAAGAATATGCCGAATTCTCCTATGTGTATGCCAGGTAGTGTGAGTCGTGTTGGTTACTAACACTCAAGGCCAAATTCAGTTTCTCCCAATGTTTGAAAGCCTGACATGAGAGAGGAATTGATCATCGAAATGTTGAATTATCGCCTGAGTTCCTGAATGTTTAATGAACGTCCTTAATGACGTGGTGTTTACATATGGTTGAACTCATGGCTTTTCATGTGAGTTGGAGTTTTTTAGAGTCGCAGATGAAGGTGTTTGTCCGCGTTTTTCAATGACTTTTGTATCCAGTTTTGTTTTGACATGTGACCAGACTGCTGTTTATGTTCTCCTTCCATTTTTGTGTTTTCATTCGCCTGGTATTTTTGTGATGGAGGAAGATTTATATATATATATATATTTTTTAGAGGCGATTCAATGATGATGATGGTGGTATATTCAGGAGGGTGATGGGTGAATGTAGGAAGGTGGACTGTTCTGTGTTCGACATTCCCATTATACAGCGTTCTTATCTGCACCTTCACATGAAAATTGGAGTCATCAGAGTATTTCAGGTTATGCAATATGATTCGAGGCAGGCAATTGTATACATTTGGACTGCAGTTTCATGTTGGGGCAAAAAGTAACCCCTTCGTCTGATGTGGAATTGAGAATTGGATTGTTCCAGTTCCTGACATGCTGTACGAAGAAACCATGATCCTTGCATCATCTGGGATGTATACGTCGTCAGGGCTGGATGGGAGTCTTGTGAGTCTTGGAAATGCTGTTGGTGATATGTTGTAGGCATATTCAATGGTGTTCTACCCCCTTTTAGGTAAGCATTTATATGAGTCATGTTGTTTTTGACATACATTCTTTTTAGAGTCAGTGGATGGGATGGGAAAGAGGATTTTGTGTGAGAAGTGCTTTTATGAATGGATTTGAGACAGTCTAGACTTGAGGGGACCCTTGGATTTTCAGGGCACTCGGTTTGGGTTCAGTTTGGCAAATTTTTGATTAATTGACTGTTGTTTTGTTTACCAATTAAGTCATGAGTCTCCTAATTAGCATGTTTTGTTGATACGGACTTGTGAATTTTTTGTTCTTATACAGGCTATGACTTTGTTTCTTTTGTTTTTCTTTGACTTGTTGTTTTTCTTTTGATTTTGATTTTGATTTTTTTTTTTTGACAAGTCCACATCACCAGTGCAAGGTCAGTCTTAAGAAAAGGATTCAAGTGACATAGAGGCTTTCAGACTTTGAGAGAGATGAGAGTTAGGAGAAATGAACATTGTTTTGCCAACAGGCAACATGGTTTTTACATGGAGAGAAAACAGGGCAAAGGAAGGGTTTTTCCTTCAGGTGAGAGAGATGGTACATTGGGGCGAGCACATATTTCTTTTTGTTTTTAATGAGAGAGAGAAAGAGGATGGGAAAGGAAGGGGAAAGGATGGAGGACTGTGTTGGGTGAGGCATATGTACTGCGAGACAAGGACAAGTCATGGTGATGGGCTACCAACTGTTCATGTCATCGTCTGATTCGTTGGTTGCTGGGTTGGATGGAAGGTCCGTTAGTTCGTATGCAGTCGGGGTGTCCTTGAATTTGGCCCATTTGTCATCCTTTAAGTCATACTGAATGTCATGCACATATTTCTTATAATATTTGATGGCTCAGTCATCAGTCGAGATGGAAGGGGCGAGATTGTGTGAAGTGTGGAGAGATTTGGATAACTTGGTGAGTGTGGGGGCAATATGATGATGAAGGACGAATGCTGTATATGGGGTGTCTAAGCAATGCTGTTGTTGCACGATATCTGCTGCTTGGATAAAGATTTTAGCGAGATGGTTGACTTGGGTAACATGGTGATACATAGATGGATAGAGTAGCCGATCATGCCAATTGGTTACACACTGCTTGTGTTGTAAAAGTTTGAGGTCGTGTTTATCAAGGTCTTTGGCTTTGCCTTGAGGTCGGCTTCTTGTTGATGTAGGGTTGCCGAAAGAAGAGAGAGGGGTGGCATGAGAGAATCCATTTGGAGGTTATGATTGGTGATGGTACAACTTAACTGGTCAAGTAGTTCTGCATTGTCCTTTATATCCTGCTTTCACTTCTCTTCATACTCATGTTGGATCTCATCGAGTTTCTGCACTGCATTGTACTGCGATCTATAATCGCTTGTCGATAGGATGGCCATGCATGGTAAGAGTTGGCGTTTTTACCAGGTCATGGTATACTGATTTTTCAAAGGCTGTGAGGTGCGTGAGGAGGCTGGGAAGGAGAATAGGACTGATGGGAAGGATGGTATGAAGAACGAGTGCTTTTCGAGGTAAGAGATCCCATGGGAGAGTCTGAGGACTCGTGTAACTGCTGCACAGTAGGGGTTGCTTGGCAACTGACGATGTCCTTTTCAGTTGATTCAGGCTCTTTTGAGGGTTGAGTGGGAAGAGGAATGAACAGAGGAAGTATAGTGTGTGGGTAGAGATTAATGGTCTGGGGGCGCAATGAAAGACAAGGGTCAATGGTTCGCTGGGTTTCGAGTGGTGCAAGTGGTTGCGCGTTGGTAGAAGATTCGTTGATATTGTAATTCTTGACAATAGCATGTGAAGAAGAGATAGAGTTGGGCCAAAAGGTCTGTTTTATCATTAGCGATGTCTTTTGCGGATGTCCTGCATCCCATACCTCGTTGGTTATGTTTTGTTCCTTTTTAACTTGAGACGAAAGGAAGATGTCACCGTCCAGGTTGAGTTCTATGAGTGGCATGGGTGGAGTAGGAGAGGGAGCAGGTGTGTGGATGTATTCAAACATGTAGCTTTGTACAGAGCTCGCAGTTGAGTTAAAATGAGTGGAGTCGGACATGTCGAGATAGGGTGGTTTTGATGGGGTACGATAGGACACAAAATACAGCTTGGATATCATTGGTTAGCTGTTGTGTCATTTTTATACTCGTCGGGCTTACTATACTCATGTTTTGACGTTATTTAGCCATTCCTTGCCATAGTTTAGATATTTGCTGTGATGATTTAGTTGACAGGTCGATGGAGTTGTTGCATGTGGACAATAGATACCGAATGGAATGAGAATGAGAAGAGATGGAAGATGAAGGGTCGCCAGGGTTCGTTATGCCATATTATTAAGTTAAGACTTCACGACAGTTGGTTAGGAGTGCAGAGGATCACATAGCCATATAGAGAAAGGAGCCAGAAGAAGAGGGGGATTGATTTTGATGCAGCTGCAGGTTTTTTTAAGACAGTTGAAAAGAGTTTTCATAGGTTTCGGCACATTCTGCGATTCAACATTTCGTGGCTCTAGGGGTGTTAATTCGGGATTTTCTTTGCCTTGTGTCTCTAGGGTCATCTTGAATTCATAGTTTTAGTCATAGTCTTGTGATGCGGCTTGTAGAAAATGTTTCAGGGATTTCCTTTTTGAGAATTGATTTTCCTTTTATGGAGTCTCTTCAGGGGATTTGTAAGTGGATTCGGAGATCTGGGGCTCCTGCAAGGTGTTCCCTAAGAGTTCTTGTAGAAGGTTCCTTCGTTTCCACTCCACAATTTTGTTTTCCCAATAGCCCATGAATCTGTGGCTCTTGGCAGCAGCCAAAGATAGGTTCTTAATTGATTTTCTGGTCCAAGTGATACTGGAAAGTGTTGTTTTGTCATAATTGTTGTTCCCCTATATTTCATAGCTTGGTCCATATTTTTCGCATATTTTGCCATATTATTTTGATTTAATTCATGGTCTGTGGCGCTGTGTCGATCGTATCCCTCCTATTTCGATTGGGACATTTTGACAGCATCCAACTAGGGGTTCAGGTCCACTGTTGATTCCTTGCAATGACCAGTTTTGTCCATCA
>MU129047.1:125155-151620 GCA_014904985.1 Hydnum rufescens UP504 | reverse complement strand
GCTCTCATTTCTGGCAGTGTCTGTTGTGGCTATTTGGTCACGCATATGGTATTTCTTTAAATATTTTTGGCAAATATTCCATTGATTGGGTCCCATCTAATTCTGCAGTTGATAGGATCTGCGGGGGTGGTGATGCTGAACTCAGTATGGCCCAATCCCACCATATTCCCTTTTGTCCATGTTGCATTGTTAATATGAATTGATATCCAGTACAATTGTACCCAGTTGATAGTTTCAATCGACCAATGTATTTTCTATTCATCTAGCATAATCCTGAGCACTTCAATTCTTGCTTGTTAAGGACGGTAATTTGAGGCAGACTATTTAGAAATTTATCCTATCAAAGACATATGAACCTCCTATTTGTCTAGAACACTAGTCTATTGGGATGTTTAACCTCTGCTGAACTTCCTGGGAGATGAGGTTTAATTCAGATCCAGTGTCAATCATGAGTACAACATCTTTAGTTCCATTTTGTCCTGTGGCCTTGGCTGCAATTTTTCCTGTGGACTCTTGGGCAAGGAGGATGACTATACCCTCCACCAATCTGATATATATATGCTGCTGAAGATGCATGGATTATGGCTGAACATGCCAAAGAAGATGAAGCTTGCCAGCACTTACGTCAAAAAACTATTAGAGCCTCACGGTTCTCAAGGTGTGCTTCTGTGCATGGCTCAAAGGTACAGGGAATCCATTTCCCTTCCTAATTTCCAACATCTCATTCTGTACATGCTGTCCACAGCCCCCTTCCAAATTCTTCTCAGATGATGAAGAATCTCTCAGTGTACAGAGTTCCTTTGAACAGCCTCCAAATGTACCTATGCCACAATCTGCCACTGCATTGAGTGGTGGGATTCTTGCCAAGTGGACATCAGATGTGTTCAAAAGTGACCATGGAAACTCAAGCCCTGAGCCAAAGAAGTCTTGGGTACTCATAAGTATTCACTTCCTGCCTGAACAACAATTTATATCTCTTTTGATAGTCCAACACAATTATAATATTGAAGCCAACACAGACAGTCTCCCTTGCATGACTACCCAAGTGGTGCTATGTCCCTCTGTCATCCCCATCAGAAACATGTTTCTCGTCACCAAGCAGGAGTATTCCTGTATGTTGTTCTTATTATTGAAGGCTTTCCTTACTGATTCACCTTACATATGGTTTTGACACATATTCTAGGAGACTAAGTATGCACCAAGCCCATCAAAGCTGAGCCATTCTCAGCACCTGTCAACGACCTCTGGGGATGGTGACATGGATAGTGATATGGAAGTTCTTTCAAAACCCATGACTGGCAAATGCACATCACATATTATCATGAAAGATCTAAAGCTTTCTAACCCCCTTCCAAGATTTTCAGCCAATCTTGCTACTGCTGTCCATGACTTCCACATGTTTATCTTAATGCAGAACATGTTCCCCAATGATGTTGAGGCACACTATTGCATTCAAGAAACTGTTGACTTGATTAATGGCACCTCTGAAAATCATGATCTATTTTCCCCCAATGAGGGATTCTATAAAGCTGTGTGTAATATTTCTCCATAGGTATGGAAACTTGGGGTCTAATTTTCCTGCTTGGCCAGATCATCAATGAAGCTGCATCCTTTCACTCAAAATTCAAGCAAAAAGCTCTAAATACTGTCCCATACCTTTATGCCTTTTTTGGGAAAGATCAAGATGCCATAATACACATTCGTCAGGGCTGCACTACAATATCAGTGCTACAGATATGAATATTTTGAAGGGCACCCCAAAAAAGTATGTCATCTATACCTCCCTTTTTGTGGAACTGATAGCATATGGATACCCACAGCCCTGTGAGAATGCACTGCAGCATCCAGCCATCTCCACTAGCATCAATATGTTCTTTGAACTTTCAGAGGTCAAGGTTCTTGCCTCAGATGTTATGCCTACATTTCTTGAGATGCCATGCGAGACTATTGCCTTTGCTCTGACAGTAGTAAGTGATCCAGCTGGGCTGGCAAGGATATTTTTTTACAGTCTTTGCAGATTCATAATGTATTGGCCTCCTGGAAGAGGGGCACTTTGAAGACACAAAACCTCAGTGCAACGAATTATGGCCAATTTTATCAAGGCCATATCAACTGGATCCAAGAGTGGTGTAAGAAGCCTGTGTGGTCAGAAGAATGGAAAGATGTCTCAAAGGATTTGGGATCTGCGGCCATGTGCATTAAAAACAAGTTTATCATGGGGTCCAATTTCCTGACATGCATGATAGTGTTGCCTGTGGACATGCACCTGATGCTACAGATTTGGCCTCACAGTTTGTAGTTTTTGACATGGATTGAATGATTTTTTCATATAACAAGGAGACACTGTCATTACAAAAAGTTCTATAGTATATCTTGACTCTCGAGCCTCCAGAATAGTATATACCAATTAGCAATAAAAAGTTTTAAAGTCTCCAGACCCCTCAAAGCCTGAAGCCTAAGAACCATTCAGAGCAATTGGCTGCTCTGTTTTTCCCCAAAGCAGACCACCTTCTTGTGCACACTTTTTGCAGTTCACTTGCTCCAGATGCTTCAGAGACTCCAGATTTGGCCAGCAACTTTCCTGATGTTGGCTCTGTCGGCTGCCAACTTTGTTACCCTAATCTTGAATTCATCACTCATGGTTCTCATCGGTGTCATAGGAAAGGTTTAAAAGAGGTAATGTGTTTTCTAGGAGAGCGGTGATGGGCCCATAACCTTGCGGCTATGTAGAACCTAAGGACTCTGGGAACCAACGATGAGGGCAGATAGATCTGTAGGGGAGCCTAAATGCTCAAGTGGAGTGAGGGTGGGCAGAGCAAGAAGAGACTATGGTATTTGGAACTACTGGCCAATTTATGGCCTACAGGATAGGAAAAAATACAGGAGTTACAAGTAGAAACACAGAGATGTACCAAAGAGAATACAGGACAAATTATGTCAGTGGTCCATGGGTGCAGGAAACTGCTCATGGACCTAGGAGACATCCACCAAATGCAGCAGATGCGCTTGAACCCAATGTGATTACCGAATAGGGGTTTCCCCCTCTAAAACCATCCTTCAGCCCACCGGACCCATCCTTTGGTCTGTCAAACACTCCAACTCCAACAATACTCCCGTGCTCTTCCACTTTCATCCTTCTAATATAGGATGATTTAGGAACAGAACATGGACAAGATGACTCACCCTGTAAATATCAACTTGCATTTCGCCAATAGTCAAATCTGCCTCCCCACTATGCACTTGTACACTGCCTGCCATAATCTTGGACCATTTAGGCTAGCATTATAGATTCAAACACTGCTATTAGGATAAAGCAGAGTACTGTGCACCATAAGCACCCATGCACAACAATGGATTACATCATCATCATCTATAACAGAATGGACTTAGGTCAAAGATTACCTCATCTTTGGAGTTTCAATTTTGCTTAGCTCATCTGCGGAGTTTGAACTGGGCAGTGAGCTGGCACATCCCATGCAATGAGAGCTGAGGTGCCAAAAACAAATACCCTCACTCAGGTTTGAACATGGGACCATTCAATGCCACTACAGCAGCAATCCACCTTAAGCAATAAGCCTAGGGAGATTGCATGTTTACCTGGTACTTAGAATCCTATGTACTGGCACTTCTAAGTGGTACAGAGTGTAATCATTCCACTTGCCCAGGGGGGTTGTTAAATGGGGGGAGAGGGGATTATTACCTTCAGAGGGGGGAGGTCTAATTCCAAGGGGGGTTTGTTAGGGGAGGTTGGTAACTCCAGAGGGGGGGCATTACCAGCAGGGGGGGTATTACCAGCAAGGGGGGGTATTACCAGCAAGGGGGGTATTACCAGCAAGGGAGGGGGGAGTTACCAATAAGGGGGGTATTACCAGCAAGGGAGGGGGGGTGGTACCAATAAGGGGGGGGGGTGTTACCAGCAAGGGGGGAGGTGTTACCAATAGGGGGGGTGGGGGGTATTACCAGCAAGGGGGGAGGAGGGTGTTACCAGCAAGGGAGGGGGATGTTACCAGTAAGGGAGGGGGATGTTACCAGTAAGGGAGGGGGGTGTTACCAGCAAGGGAGGGGGGTGTTACCAGCAAGGGAGGGGGGTATTACCAATAAGGGGGGGGTATTACCAGCAAGGGAAGAGGGGGTGGTACCAATAAGGGGGGGGTGGGGGGTATTACCAGCAAGGGGAGGGGGGGTGGTACCAATAAGGGGGGGTATAACCAGCAAGGGGGGTATAACCAGCAAGGGGGGGGGGAGTGTTACCAATAAGGGGGGGGTATAACCAGCAAAGGAAGGGGGAGTGTTACCAATAAGGGGGGTGGTATAACCAGCAAGGGAGGGGGAGTGTTACCAATAAGGGGGGGGGTATTACCAGCAAGGGAGGGGGGAGTGTTACCAATAAGGGGGGGGGGGGTATTACCAGCAAGGGAGGGGGGTGTTACCAGCAAGGGGGGGGTTGTTGCCAGCAGTGGGGGGTGGGTTGTTGTCAGCAGGGGGGGTGGGTTGTATTAGCAAGGAGGGGGGGAGCAGGGGGAGGCACTGGATGAGAATATGGGCATATTCTGTAGAGTGCATATGGGGAGCATTGTCTTGATTCCACATCTGAATTTGACATCCTCAGAAACAAGTGTATTGGCCCCAGAGTCCAAAATGTTATTCTAATATGAATTTCCATTTAAAATACCTTGATGAAATGCATTTCAATTTGGCATAATCAGTGTGGTTATCTCATGAAAATACAGATTATATCATTTTTTAAATGCAGGCATACAGACTTATGGCTGTTAGTGAGAGAAAAACTTAATAGGGGGGTCAGGGGATTGTGAGCTATACACTGTACATCATGTGGATTACATAATCAAGATGAGACTGATCCAATCCCAACAGCAGAGGACAGGTCTCAATCAGAATAGAAAAAAAAGTCCACCAGGAACAAATGAAAAAAAGAGTGGGGTTGGTTACATAAGGGATATCTGTACTGGCAGTACAAATGAATGGAGGGTGTGCATGTGATAGGTGAAGATGGGGTGTAACAGCATCATGGGTTATGGGTGCAGGTCAGCCACAATAGTCAGGTAACTTTTTCAGGGTACAGGTATGGTTTCAGTTTCAGTTGCAGGCCATAGGGGCCATGGTTGCAGGTTACAGCTTCAAGTCAATACAGTCTATACTTCCAGATACAGTGTCATGGGGTTGAATATGAGTTTGGGTTTGGTCATGTGATGAATCCACACACATGGTGGGATTCATGGACACAAGGAGGGTGGTGCATGCAGCATGGGGACATTAGAGCCAGGGAGACAGGAACACCACTTCACTGTGGGTTAATCTCCAGGTATCACACAGCTTAATTGGGGCCCACAGCCTTGGCAAAAGAAAAACTTGATAGGAGATCAGGAATTCCCAAGCTATATACATCATGTGGATTATGTAATAAAAACAAGATTGATCCAATCCTCTCATACTAACAATGGCAGGCTCAAAGCTGGCACCATAGGCTCACAGCAGCCACCTAAGGGCCTGTTCAGATACCCCAGAAACATTTCAAAGAAATGCCTTTCTCAATATAAAAATGGCAAAACATTTTTGGGTCATTTTGCCATTTTTATATTGAGAAATGTGTTTCTTTGAAATGTTTCTGGGTTATCCAAACAGGCCCTAAGGCAAGAGTACCAGCCATGTATGGACAAAGCAGCCACCTAAGGCAAGAGTACAAGCTGGCATGCACTGGTGACAGCCTTTACTCGTTATTATCATAAATGACTTCATTTATTCATATAACGACATGGATCGTGAGTGTAGCTACATAGAATGAGGCAAGGTCAAATACTTAGAAAAAAAGTGAGTGTGACCATCTATTTCATGCTTCAACTCACAACTTGAATCCCTCCACCGCTTCACGGGTCTCTGACAAATATGGCGGCGGCACCCATCCCAGTCCCTACACACATACTTGTAACAAGGACCCACCCCAAGAAGAAGGAAAAAGAACCCTCCATGTTCATGTCTGGGACCGATCACTGTAACAAAACTATACGTACCTTACCCTTTCTCCTCTCTAGTTCAGCGAGTCCAGTGGCCACCTGACGCGCTCCAGTACAACCAAGGGGATGTCCCAGGGCGATCGCCCCACCATTCACATTCACCTTGTTCACGTCCAGCCCGAGTGTCTTGACAACATAGACGTACATTGAAGTGAACGCCTCGTTATCTACATAGAATCCAGAATCCGAGGTCCAGTAAGGTCGAAGGGAAGAAATTGGGGAGGAAAAAAGACTTCCGACCCCCTTCGAATAAATCCACATCGTCCTGCTGGATTATGACGAGTTTCAGCACCGCAGGAATTGCGTACGCCGGTGCGATACTCATAATTCTCGGTGGCATACCCATAACGCTTGTCGTGGGGTGCTTGCGCAGAATGTTCAAGCCCCATTCTTTCGCCCTGGAGCTGTCATGAGAAGCACTGTGGCGGCACCGTCAGAGTTCTGGGATGCGTTTCCACTAGTCGTCTAGGTTGCGGGAACGCCAAGCGGATCTTCAGGAGCGTGTTGAATTCCGTGTTGTGTCTGACATGGGGAATCCAGGGAAGAGTAAATACATCTTGTTTTTGCCACCGGATAGGGGGTAAAAAGACTGGAATTGGTTTACACCTTGGGTGGGCGTAGTATGTGGACGACCTGTTGGTGAGAGCTGCTGCACGGCGATGTACCCAGCGTCTGCGAGCAGTAACTTACGTTGCCCACTGTGAGATCTTCAAGCCGGGTTGATATTCAACTTCTCGATGGCAAATTTCAAAAAAGCAGTTAGGAATTCATCAGACCTGTAAAGAGCCAGGTTGAGACGGGGTGCGGTCAGAAATTGGAGATGGAACTGTTGCTGACCCAATCTCCTTGAATTGGCCCTTTCCTTGGCGCCCCAGCGCAGACCTGACAGCCATCGCTATTACAACATCATCGCGAGGCACCTGCAGTGCTGCGGCGCCAGAGGGTGTGGCGGAGAGGTGTGCCACGAGTTGTCGGATACGTTCCATGGTGAAATAGTGTTCCCGGAAACCGACCCCTTGAGAGAATAAGAGGGGAAACGCCGGATAGCCGACTCCATATATACCCCGCACAAGAACCACCGCCAGCTGGATCCTTTTTCAGCCAGTGTTACGGATCAACCCACCCCAGTCACGCGACTGTGGAGGCTACGCTTCGTGGCCTCGGCCACATATCACATGCGACACTTGAATCCTGATGTCGAAATGTGCACCTGGGTCCTACCAGTATGAGGTTTTTATCCTCCTTTCATCCGTAACTAGGTCTCGAGCTCCCTTTCTTGCGTATTGGTGTGAGCTTTCCGTTTCGCCTTTTTGCAGTACGTTCCTCTTCTGCTATCCACCCAGAGTCTACAGGCTCTAGTACGGGACCCTCTTGTTTCTTTAAGACTGGTTCCGGGGCCGTAGAGGTGCGAGGCCGGTATTTCCGTGCTAGTAACAGCAATATACAGTATACTGTGAGGAGATACTTCAGATGCGGGGAAAGGCTGCACCATCCTTCTCATTATTGACGAAGACGAAGTGAGTCCCCGATGCCGTGGGAGATGGTGTGCGGGATCGTGTTTTGGAGTACTGACTGGGGTAATGAAAGTATACCGGCCGAACGAAGGATTTGGAGATCGTTCTCCTCGAGGTCTCCTTCATCCCAATCTTCTGGAACTTGTGAATCGCACGAGATCATTAAGAGTCGCGAATTCGGGTTTAATCCTGTCGATTTTCTGGTCAACGGTTTAAGCTTTCCGTGGAAGCTTGATATGATGCACAATGCTAACGCACCCTGATATTCGCAGCTCCAAATGTAACTCTCATCCTGGGATTTAAGGGACTTGACCATTGTATATGCACTACTTCCTAAGTCGTTTTAGTCGCGTGAGATCGGAACATAGCAGAATATGAGATTCAAGCCGGATCCTGAGGGTCTTAGCCTTTATCATCGAGAAGTAAAATTCATCCTTTCTTGCGTTCTTTTTTGGGAGTGGTAGTCTCGGGCACGTTGGACGTTTTTTCTCGAGTAGTGCAAGGCGACTACGATTGACGAGTTGACCGCGCTCCTTGTGGTCGCGGCGGTGGACCGTGTTTCGCAATGAAGAACCATGGTTGTCGTTCGGATGTCTCCAGCTAGCCGATGTCACGCGGAGCCGGAGCGTGACGTCTGCCTAGGAAACTATCATGCATGGTCCTGGCGACTGCTTGATTATTTCCTTGCACTCTCTAGGCCTTCAAGTGGATGTCAGTCCCGTGGGCACCAACAGTGATACCAATGCGAACTGAGTTTTTCGAAAGGGGCCGATGGATGTCGGTGATAGGGTGTATCGCGCAAATTGCGATCAGGTGGATACATCGGTGCTCTCTGTCCCCGTGGGGCCTTGCAAGTGAGGTGGATGATCACTCGGATGATTGTACACTCTCCAAAGTCCTGTTATATTTTTGCGATCTATCATCACCTTCGAAATGCATCGCGAATGGTCTGGTCTAGCGCATCTGGGTGGCCTCACCAAGTATAGTATTCCGTATGAATCAGCGATGGCGGCCACTATCTTACCAAATACGAACGGCGGCGCGTCGCCAGGATTCAATCTAGCGGCGACCCCTATGCCACACCTCCTTCGCCTCTTGTTTCCCCAACATATCCTTACATTTCCCGGCATAGACGTTGCTCCCCAAAGATACTGGACCAAGGGAATCCAGCCTTGGTTAATGGTCTGACGGGATCGCATTACTTAGCCTCTCCACGTCGATAGAGCGTGGGGTGTTAACAAAGAGACAGCAACTTTCTCTCCTCACTCGACTCGTAGGGACCTACTTTTCTCGTGGAATTGGTGTTGTGGTCCCTAATGACTTGGCTCGCAGAGAAATGTACGAATCTTCCCTCCTGGGAGCAGCTATGCATCAAAATGGCCGCCATATGGGTGGCCGGTGTCCTTCATGGATTGTTCGTTACTGGACCCAATGTGAAGAAATTGGATTCCTGGGTATGGTGGATTTTGGCGTTGGTGCTCTGATGCCCTTTGAAGCAGGCTAGTTCTTGATTGGATTAAAACTTTGCATATTCATTCTCCTGCTTCGTATTACGGATCCTTCTAAGATGATCGCCGCACTGCTCTCCCTCATCCTCGCTACTCCTTTTGGGACTCAATCGTTGTTCGGGCGCCTCATATCGTCTATGCTTGCCCCGAAAGCTTCGCATATCGCTGGGAAGCCACGATTGCACGGAGCCAAATCGTCGAAGAAGCGGGGATCTAACAAGGGTGACAATGGTGCAGTGGTATCAACTCGTACGTGTTCAAGACGTCTGTTGACGAACGCGAGGCAATACGAGCCCGGGCCGCACAATCTAGCGAGCATCTTGTTTCCTTGATTACCGTCTGATACGATTTTGCTTGCTGTGGTGCATCGTCTGTAAAAAAAAACTCCTCTCGTTGCTCTCTATGAACAGGGATTATGAGTCCCTCATCCAGTTCTGTTCATCCCCAGTGTTGGTGAAGGGTATCAAGGATACGTTGTCTGTGGTGTTCTGTGGCCCACTTACCGAGTGGTGCAAAGTGTGTCGGTTGAACGACCGCGTGTACGATCCGCAGGTCTTTCTGGATGACTTGGTTAATACAGCACGAAGCGAGGACAATAGTAGGTTGTTTTCTCGACTTTGAGAAAACTTCGTCAGCTTGATGGTTGTTTTCTTTTCGCACCCTGCCAGGCACTGCGGCCTTTATTACACTTGCGAAATGGCATCAGCAGAACCTCTATTTCTTATTTCATGTGAGTCCCAATTATATTTCCTCCTGAACTGTTATTTATTGATGAGCATAATCCAAAACCAGGAGGCCCGTGTCAAGGGAGGGAATCTAATGGACGTGAGCTAGTCAAAATCATCCCGCCCTGCGCATCTGACATAAGCTGACTGATTCCAATCTTTACTGTCCTAATAACCTCTCCGTGAGTGGTGCAGGAGGGGCCTCAAATACACGCGATCGTCATCCCTAGATCTCCTGACGGCAGACTCCCCGCGTGCGCAAGTGGACATGGAAAGCCTGGTGTCTCACCCCTTAGTGAACCGGGAGGCCCTGATTCGCGAAGTGGATGGATGGATCATTTACTGAGCGAAATGGAGGGTGTTGCCCTGGCACATCCGGATGCGAAGGAACGTGCTGTTGCAACGGGGCGCTGTGGGATTGGCGCAGCGGGTGGATGTGGATGAGATCATCCAATTCGCGTCGAGGGCTCCTGGGGAGGAAACTCGAGACGGAACGGCCGGGGACTCTGTAGTGAAGGATGATTCTGGTGCTAGCATCGTGTCGTCCCCGACCACGACACCGGATACGCTCCGTGATCATTATCCGTGGGGTGAGTGAGGCCGATCTTCCCTTCGTGCTGCTGCTACCGGTGCGATCTCGGAGGGTCATTTCGCTCCCTCGATCTATCACCCATAACATGGTTTTCAGGCCCCGAATTCACCCGTATGCTCGATGAAGCACTATCTACGGGATCTCTTCCCCGACAGTCTGAATCCGCTTCGCCTCGACCTACCGAACTGCGCAAGCGTTGTGCCCTTCTTGCAGAGCATCGAAATCTGACTTTCGAAAGCACACGATATCTCTGAAGAGAGGTCCAGCCTGTCGGTGAAATCGTGAGATTTGAGGTTCGGTTGCGCATCGGCATCCATGTGCCCGAGTAATACTTCCCACCATATGTCGTATGTGTCGTATTGACTCGGTCCCGTTCGAATCCCCGACTGTCGATGGCCCAGCAATATTCCTATAGTTAAAAGCACCTTCGATATTTTACCTCCATTTCCTATTTTTACCGAGTTCCCTCGACACTTCAGTGGCGAGGTCGTTCCATTTACCTCGGCCCCTCTTCTCTCGGCCGCACCAATGACCGATACCTATAAATACCGGACCACTTGGTGCATCACAAAGTTGCAGCGGATATCAGAGTGCCTTTATAATCCCCCTTTCCGCACACCTTTTCAATTAACTGCGACCGTCGACGGATCACAGGATCCCTTGCAGTTCTATTACAGCGCGACCCGGTTGTCCCTATTTCCATATCCCCATCAACTATTTGTGAATCTACCTCAGACCGGAACGTCGCAAGCTGTTATTCAGGCGCATGTGAACGTCAATTGCACCATTGACTTTCGTTTCTTGCGACCCACACGAAAGCAGGACGCCTCTCCAATACATGCCTAACGTGCGGTCTTCATCGGCAGAAGACAGTAAGAAGTTGGACGGTCCCAGCTGAGGACAAGTGTGATATATACGAGGACCAGGTAGTCCCCCGGTTCCATTTCCCCGTCTTTGTACGTTCCTCCGTACATTAAACCCCAGCCAAAAGCTTGCAACCGTAGGGTGGACAGTCGACGAGTCCTTGGAAATGCGGGCCGCATTTCCATTGACGATTATGGAGGGCTCAATAGCGGGATAAACACATACGGAAGGCGCGGAGCGCTAACCTTCTGCGGGTCGCCAATACCTTATTCAATATTGAATATTTGATCCTGCTGTAAAGTCGAACCCGTCCTATTTGGAGACTAAATCCGCAGTCGGGGTATTTTAAATTTTTCAGGTAAACTACTGAGAATCACACCAGCGCATTACAGCATTGTATCTCTAGACCAACCAAGGTAGAAAGCAGATCATTGATCGGCGTCACAACACCCAGGTCTCGATGGGCCTCAAGGGCCTGCTTTCAGGCAATCATTTCTCTGGGTTATTTGGACTCGACTTGACAGCTCGGGGTTGATTTTGTCGCCTTGTATCGGACTCGGGGGGCGGCTAAAGTGTGCGAGTGGTGACAATATGGCTCCCTCGGCGTTCCCACTTCGAAATTCATTATTTGGGAAGTATTGATGTGGGAACTGCTATTCAGGACATAATTCGGAGCGCGGAATCAAAAGTTACGTAAATTGCTTGACTTTGCTTGTTCACGCTCTCGAGCTACCAGGAATGATGGGGTCGCACTGTTGGGAGGAAATAGCAGGGACGAGGAGTGAGAGTTGGAGCACAGGATGAGCCACCCTCTACAGTGGTGCTTCATATATGCCGGAAATTCTAATTTAGCCCAGGCGCCCAAGAATCATCAGGGGTATTAGTATCACCTGCAATCTCGGCCGAGTTTGCTGTTCCGCCTACACCGGTCTCTATAGAGTCATGAGGAGAGGGAATGAAAATGACCTTTCGAAACCCCTCACCAATATCAATATGATAAGACTCTTGTTGCAAATTGATCAGGGTGGCAATGGCACCGACGCTTCCACCACGTCCCGCGATCGCCATCTTTGTAATCCCTGTGCGCGGCCATAACGAGAGTGGGTTAGTAAGGAGGCTGGTTTCCAAAACGCAAACAACCCTAGCGGCTCACCGGAGTTTGCCAGGTCGATTATTGGCCTCTCGTTGATATAGCCAACACCGCCAGCGTCTCCGCCAATGGCAACAGGACCCTGGGCAGACCCTCCACTACCGGTTTCTGTTGCAAAGAGTTTAACAATTTGGTACATTGACTCAAGCGAGGGTAACTTGCTTATTTTCAGCGTACCCATAGGATAGTCGTGCTTCGGCATGATTGCAGTGGGCGGGGATGGAACAGGTACCGCTTGAGATGGTCTGGATCGAGTGTGATCCAAGGGCTCAACGAGACGCGGGCGTAGGGAAGATTCCTCAGAAGGCTGGACCGGAGGTGAGGGCTCGGCAGGATCAAGGGGGCCCTTTACTGGAGAGAAATCCAGGGGGGAAAATTGCTTTGAAAAGAGGTGGGCGAATCGGTGTGGGCCTATGATGGGAGAAGTGTCAGTTGGTTGGAGAAGGGAACCACTCCTGATGAGTTCTCACTTAGAAAAGTCTTGTTCAGTCGTTTGAGCAAGCCTGAGCGGGGGTTGGAACCCATTTTTCGATGGGAGATGTGCAGTATTGAGGGATTAGAAGGGGTTGTACTTTCCACCACCTGGGCACGGGTTATCAGCATGGCTGGCTTGAGTAGCACCTGCATAGTTATGCATTACCAATCTGGTAGAAATTATCGAAAATCCCATTTAAAGCAACAAACTCTGTACCTTTGCAAATGAGGAGACCATACCTTATCCTCCAGCCAGAGGAACTCAAAAACATACCTTTAAATTCTGGGGATAGCATGGAGACTGGTACGGTGACAGGGTAATTCGGTAGAAAAGTGCACCTTGCGAAGATCATTACACTGGCTCGCCCTTGAGAAAACGGCAATCGCCGAAAAAAGCACTGCCGCAGGCGCTTGTTCGCGGTTCTCCTGAGGATCTTGGATCTTGGGGAGACCGTCTCCTTGGGTCATTCTTCTCGCAGTCCTGTCACGATGTTTCCTGCCCCCCTTCGTCTCACTGAAATGCATGGCAAGGCCTATGATTTGCATTGCACAACCCTGGGCCAAATTCTCCTAACATGGGCGCTAACTCGGTCTCCCTTAATGGAAAAACATCTTCAGAAGGCCCTTGTTTTCCCCCCACATCCCTGTTTTTACAAAGGGGGAATCCAGGATCCGCGCTTCGATACATAGCCTAGTGACTTGCGCCAATGCAAATAACGACAGCTCTGTCTCTTTTATAGAGAAGGAAACTTTGAAGCCCCACGCTGACGGCCATTGGCAGGCATTGAAATGTATTTTGGCGTCAATCCCTTGGAATTGAGTGTCTCATCCAGCGACGGATTCCACCCCTCCCACCAAACACTTATAACTTATCGAGTCCCCGTCGAATGTGGATTCACCAGAGGTGTCGCCGGGCTCTCGTCCAGAGTATTCTCGAATACAGCCCCTTCTTTATCGGTGGCTGGCTTCTCCCAACACCCGTCACCCCAACAGCCGCCAGCGAGTCACCCACGAACTACACTCCATAAGTGCCACTTCAAACGACCCTTCCCTCGCACGCTGAACCATGAATATCCCATGGGGACACTAAACATGAGGAAGATCTCCCTCACCAAGCCCTCCCATGTTGCTCTCACCGCGCCAAATAGTGACCTATGATGCGTCCGATTTCCATTCCACTCGTCTCCGAACAAATCTTATGTCCGCAATATAGGTGCTGAACCCGACCACTCTTTGTGGGAGATCATTTACAGAGCTTCTTTATTTGAAAAGGGAAAAGCCAAAACTTGCATCTGGTAGCATATGGCGTGGTGACTTGTATTGTGAAAGATATCAGCGATATTTCCTTCTATGTGTGTTAATACCTGCCTGCTCTTAGAGAAAGGTATTTTACTTTGAGATCCCTGGTAAGTGTGTGTCCCTCACGTCCTTATCCAAATTATTGCTCAGCTTGAATCCATCTTTAACCATGGCTTCCAACCCCAACATGAACCACCGTCAATTGCCCCCGCCGCAGTACATTCCATCTTCTTCACAGTCTGGGGGATCGAGGATGCCGCAGGGCTCCGGAAATGGGCGAAAAATAAGTAAGCCTCATCTTTCCCACCAAGTCCAAGTTATATGCCCCCGATTTATGGACTAGGACCTTTCCACAGAGGGCGGTCCTGGAGGAGATACCCAGGGCCCCGTAGCCATAGGTGGCGCCGGTGGTGATGTTGATTTTCACGAGGCACCGCTGCCAAATCAGTCGGGTGAGCCGCAAGGTTGTTTTTTGGTGGACGCAGTGTAATTAGTATAATGCCCCGATAAAGCCCCCGTTCCACATTCAGTGGAACGCAAGGAGATCGCGATTGGAGGATCCGGCGGAAGGGTCAGGTTGCCGCATAGTTTGGGAACGGAAGGAGATATTGGTAAAGAGATAACACAGTCTTAGGACTTCTTTTCATCCTTTCTGACTAATTTTTCCCTATAGAAGGTGGTACGGGTGGGAAAGCAACAGTCACTGAGCCTGCACGGAACAGGCGATTGTGACTATCATTTTGGCGCTTCTTGAGGCCACATCCGAAGGAGGATCGGTGTTGACCCCTGCTTCTCACCCTCATCAGTTCCGATCATTTTCCCTGACTTCTTCGACATCATTCTGTGTAGCTCTATGGATCCATGAGTCCAATTTAGTCCTCATTGTTATCAGCATTCCAGGTGCATTCACTCGACTCGTGGTCTTGATTCCTACTTCTCGCTCCCTCATAATTGGCGCTTACAGAAGTAACCGATTTGTCCATCGCGTAACTGCTTATCATTATATTGTACCAGGAGCATCTGGAGGGCCACTTTGGGCTTACCAGGCTCTGGGGGGGCTGCGAGCAAAGGATGACAGCCATCATTGTGATGTATTGAGTGTCACTGCAGGGGATTGTCTGTTGAATTTTTGATTAGGAAGGTGAGGTCATAATACTTGGGCCAAAGAAGCCATTTTGACCCTTCAGCTATTCTTGAGAGAAATTGGTAGAAAAAGTAGATCTCTGCCAGAGAGCCTCCGATGATTATCATACATCCCCTTGCAGCACCAGATTTCATCATCCTTTTAATCTAGACAATAAGAATAAATACTGTGAAGTCATTTACAAATTGGGATGAAGTGCAATTTGATGTTTAGGTGTTCATACAACGACATGGATGGTGGGTGTATGTATGTAGGGTGAAAGTGGCGGGGCCAAATACAGTACAGTCTTTGACTGGTCACTGAACTCTACCAGTCACTGAATCACCTCAATTATCTCCACCATTTCAAGTTGTAGCAGCTTGATTGCGGGCTCTATTTGATCACACTGATGGAAACTTTCACTGTACCAAATTTGGTGTCAATATGTTCAGCTGTTGTTGCATAACATAGGGAAGAGTGCAATTTTGTAAAATGGCTGAAATCTGCACCAGCCGCCACAGTATCACACAAAGACTCATCCAGTGATTTTACATGCAATCCTACATCAGAAACACAACTAGATAAGGATCTTAAGAGGTCTAGCTCCCCAGCTAATCTAGTCAACTGCTCTCTGCATCACTGGGAGGGGCTGCGGAAGCAAATTGGAGACCCAGCGGGACTTTCACCACTTCAGATATGCACTACAGGGCTTAGCATACTTCAAAAAGTGTCAGAATATGCATGGAATCACATTTAATTACATGCCAATAGACACAATAAAAAAATAGTCTCGTCCAATCACTCCAGGAAAAGTGCTTCGGTGACTGGTCAAGTTATAAAACAAACATCAAAATGGTGCAACATAACATCTCCCCTAATATTGTTCAGACTGCTCTGAAATTGTATACATGGGTAGATGGGATATCCTCCTACTAGATAGCAGACAAAAACAACCAAAAAACAATATCATGCTGGCAGTGGCAAGGTTCCAGGAAATTTGATTCAGTGACCGGTCAAAGACTGTACTCAGAAAGAAGTATGACCGTCAATCTCATGCTTCAACTTGCAACTCAAATCCTGCATTCATGGGTCTCTGACAAATACAGCAGCAGCATCCATCTCCTATGCACATACTTGTGATGAGATCCTAACCCAAGAAGAAGAAAAAAAAACACACCATGTTCATGTCTGGGACTGATCAATGTAAAAACACAATACCTACCTTGCACTCTCTCCTCTCTAGTTTGGCAAGTGCAGTGGCCATCTGACACATCCAGTACAACCAAGGGGATGTCCCAGAGCAATTGCCCCACCATTCACATCCACCTTGCTGATGTCCAACCCAAGTGTCTTGACAATAGATGTACATCGAAGCAAATGCCTTGTTCATCTATATAGAATCCTAAATCCCAGGTCCAGTGAGGTTGAGGGAAAGAAATTCTGACCCAGGTTGAAAAATCCATATCATCCTGGTGGATTCCCATGAGCTCCAGCACTGCAGGGATTGCATCGTGTGATACCCATAATTCTTGGTAGCACACCCACAACACTCATTGCCATGTGCCTACCCAAAATTTTCAAGCCCAGTCCTTTTCGCCCTGGAGTGTGTCATCAGAAGCACCATGGTGGCACCATCAGAGTCCTATGATGTGTTTCCACCAGTCATCTGGGAGGAGGACCATTGCAGGAATGCTGAGCAGATCTTCAGGAAGCATGTTGAGTCCTGTGGTGTGCCTGCATCAGCAAATTCACCGGCCTGGTCTGGGGGGTTATGAATGCACAGACCTGCTGTGGAAGATAAAACATCCAGTATCAGAAAATGTGAAATCACACCACTCCCAGCCTTTGGATGATCACATGACCAATTATGAAATTAATTATGGCTATGTGCAGAAATTGAATTCGTTCTATAACTCCATCAGTTTTGATCGGAGAGGTGCGCCCATATAACGCTTGGAAAGCTACGATTCACACCTTTCGAACGGTACCAAACACAAGTCGAACGGACCAAAACTGCACTCTCCAGGCCAATTTTACTACCAAAATCCGGGATTTCCAGTAAAAAACGAATTTCTCCATCAATTCGCATTCAATCCTCTCGGAACAACTGCACCTAGAAAGATATAAAAAATACGCATCCAACAGTACTAAGCGCGCGAAGAACAGATCAAAACTGAACTCTACAGAATGATATTACTATCAGAATCAACACCCATCAGTAAAAAACGAATTTCTCTGTCAGTTTACACCGGATCTGCTCAGAACCACCACACCCAGAAAGCTGTTAGAAATCCGCATCTAATGATACCAAGAGAGTCTATTACAGATGCAAACTGCTGTTTCTGCATCGAATCCCATCCCATGCACTTGTCCCCATTATCAACCAACAACAAAACACCTTAACCATTGGACTATGCTCAAATTAATCTCCAAAACCCAGAGATATCCTTTCATTTCGCCTCCAGAATGCTCCACATGGTCAGTGACCTCATGCTCCAAGCATTCCACATGCTCAGCAAATTGGTGACATCACCCCCCTCATGATTCCTTTTGTTCTCTTTATGAATGACATCACTATGACATCACCCCTCATGATTCCTTTTATTCTCCTTATGCATGACTCAGCTATGACTGCATTATTACATCATCTTGTTATTGTTCTTTGTTCTCACCTATGACTCACATATGACTCACCCATGGGGGAGTCATATTTCTTAAACACAGCCACCTTCAGAAAGGTATAAAAGCTGGTAGATTTCCTGTAACCCCACACAATCATCTCCTCTCTGGAAATCATCACTGTCAACCACTGTCAACTTTTCTGCTTGCCTCTAAAGAACAGTCTATCTATAAGCCATCTGGAGCTAAGTCATCTTCAAGGTTGTTGAGACAAAGCCACTGGTAGCCCTCTACGCGAATCACTAAAGCCAAGGATAGTTGCAGGACCTAAGGTTAGAGTTGCTGGACATCCAAGGAAAAGTAAGCATAATGAAATATGTATCAGGTTTTGAAGAAAGAAGAAAGAAACATACTAACAAGACTAACCAAGCACTGACCAGTCTATAACCCACAGATATCCGCATTTTGACCAGGAGAACATAAACAAGTATACACAAATATCAGTAAACAGTCCAACACAACATGAATGACATGTAAGCCTTTCCACAAGCATCCCAGATATATAAGCCTTTCCATAAGCATCCTACACAACGTATAAGCCTTTCCACAAGCATCCCAGATGTATAAGCCTTTCCATAAGCATCCCACATGACATATGAGCCTTCCTACAAGCATCACAGACGTATAAGCCTTTCTATAAGCATCCCAAACAATATATCATTGACTACAGCTAGTCCATATCCCTTCCTATTCTCCACTGAACACCATACACATCTTGCAGAGTGTGATCAACCATTGAAGCAAACCAGCCCAATGAATAACAACAGAAATACAGTCTCCCATCTACACACTGGCTGAACCAGATTTTGATTTGACAGTCATCAGAGCTCCCAACCCTTCTTCTATAACTGGTGGTCCTTACAGGGGTAACTCTCACTTCGATAAACCTTTCACCTCTCCAAAGACATTCCACACCAACAATGTGACAACATCCACAGACTCAGAAACAATGGCCAGAGTAGCAAATCCATGAGCTATGCCTTGGCCTACTGGTAGAGATGCTCTGCATTTTAAGGGAAAATGTCTTGACAACTTCCTCCTTGACTACAAAGCTTGCTGCAATGATGCCCTCTACAATGACCACAAGAAGTGCAAGAACATTATACGATTCTGCAGCAACAAAGAAGCTGAACTTCTCAAGAATCTCCCAGAAGTTAAGAACCCAACAACCTTTGAAGCCCTGGCTACTCGTCTCAGGAAACTTTATGGGCAGACAGACAGGCAACAACGATACACTCGAGAATGACTAGCAGACTTCTGCCAACAGAAGAGAACGATTGTCAACGAGGCAGACCTGGATGAATACTATCGCGAATTTATCACTCAAGTGCAGTGTCTTGATGAAAAGAAAGTCCTAGCCAAATGAGACCAAGATGACCTTTTCTGGCAAGGGATTCCACAACGTCTCCAGAAGATCATACTCCCATTGTTTCACTATGTCCCAGGATTTGATGACACAAAACCTTTGGACTGCACAACAGCCTATGACACTATGAAGACCATACTCAAAGAGGACTCTATTACAACTTCAGACATCTCAACAAGGATAGACCATGAACCACAACAAAGGGCAAGAAGTCTAAACCTAGGATCAGTTATTACAAATTGTGCAGCAGATATAGCAACTCCTCAGATGAATCAGAAGCCTCAGAAAGTGCAGAGGAAGACAGCAGCTCTGATAGCGAAAGTGAAGAAGAACCAGTGGCCTATCACCTTCCTCCATTAAAAAGGTTCCACCAAATCGAAGCCTATAGTCATCCCATCACTCGCAATGTGACAGAACAAATCAGTGACCTCACACAATCCTTCAACAAAATGAAAATCTACATGGTGGACCATACCTTATCCTCCAAGCCAGAGGAACTCAAAACATACCTTTAATTCTGTGGGATAGCATGGAGACTGTACAGGGACAGGGTAATCGGTAGAAAAGTGCACCTTGCGAAGATCATTACACTGCTCCGCCTTGAGAAAACGCAATCGACGAAAAAACACTGCCGCAGGCGCTTGTTCGCGGTTCTCCTGAGGATCTTGGATCTTGGGGAGACCTTCCTTTGGGTCATTCTTCTCGCAGTCCCAGTCACGATTGTCTTCCTGCCCCTTCGTCTCACTGAATGCATGGCAAGCCTATTGATTGCATTGCACCAACCCTGGGCCAAATTTCCTAACAGGCGCTCACTCGTTCCCTTAATGGAAAAACATCTTCAGAAGGCCCTTGTTTTCCCCACATCCCGTTTTTACAAGGGGAATCCAGGATCCCGCGCTTCCGGGGGGGTTACATAGCTAGTGATTTGCGCCAATGCAAAAACGATCAGCTCGTTCTCTTTATAAGACAGGAAACTTGAAGCCCCCCACGCTGGACGCCATTGCAGGGCATTGAAATGTATTTGGCGTCAAATCCCTTGGAATTGAGTGTCTCAATCCAGCGACCGGATTCCACCCTCCCACCAAACACTTATAACTTATCGAGTCCCCGTCGAATGTGGATTCACCAGGAGGTGTCGCCGGGCTCTCGTCCAGAGTATTCTCGAATACAAGCCCTTCTTTATCGGTGGCTGCTTTCTCCCAACACCCGTCACCCAACAGCCGCCAGCCGATCACCCACGAACTACACTCCATAAGTGCCACTTCAAACGACCCTTCCTCGCACGCTGAACCATGAATATCCCATGGGGACACTAAACATTTGAGAAGTCTCCCTCACCAAGCCCTCCCATGTTGCTTCTCACAGCGCGCCAATAGTGCCTATGATGCGTCCTTTCCATTCCACTCGTCTCCGAACAAATCTTTATGTCCGCAATATAGGTGGCTGAACCCGCCACTCTTTGGTGGGAGACATTTACAGAGCTCTTTATTTTGAAAAGGAAAAGCCAAACTTGCATCTTGGTTAGCATATGGCGTGGGTGACTTGTATTGTGAAAGATACAGCGATATTCCTTCTATGTGTGTTAATACCTGCCTGCTCTAGAGAAAGGTATTTACTTTGAGATCCCTGGTAAGTTGTGTGTCCCCCACGTCCTTATCCAATTATTTGCTCAGTTTGAATCCCATCTTTAACCATGGCTTCCAACCCCAACATGAACCACGTCAATTGGGGCCCCCCCGCCGCAGTACATTCCATCTTCTTCACAGTCTTGGGGGGATCCGAGGATGCCGCAGGGCTCCGGAAATGGGCGAAAAAATAAGGTAAAGCTCATCTTCCACCAAGTCCAAGTATTATAGGCCCCCGATTTATGGACTAGGACCTTTCCACAGGGGAGGCGGTCCTGGAGGAAGATACCCAGGGCCCCGTAGCCATTGGTGGGCGGTGGTGATGGTTGATTTCACGAGGCACCGCTGCCAAATCATCGGGTGAGCCGCAAGCTTGTTTTTTGGGGACGCAGTGTAATTAGTATAATGCCCCGATAAAGCCCCCGTCCACATTCAGTGGAACGCAAGGGATCGCGATTGGAGGATCCGCGGAAGGGTCAGGTTTGCCGCATAGTTTGGGAACGGAAGGAAGATATTGGTAAAGAGATAACACAGCTTAGGACTTCTTTTCATCCTTTCTATATTTTTCCCTATAGAAGGTTTGTACGGGGTGGAAAGGAACAGTCACTGAGCCTGCCGAACGGTCTCGTTTGACTCTCTTTTTTGCGCTTCTGAGGCCTATTCCGTGGATCGGTATTTTTGTTGACCCTGGCTTCTACACCTCATCAGTTCGATCATTTTCCCTGGACTTCTTTCGTTATCATTCGTTGTTAGGCTCTATGGGATCCATGAGTCCATTTTTAGTCCTCATTGCTTATCAGCATCAGTGCATTCACTCGACTCGTGGGTCTTGATTCCTACTTCTCGCTCCCTCATAATTGGCGCTTACAGAAGTAACGATTTGTCCATCGCGTAAACTGCTTATCTTTATATTGACCAGGAGCATCTGGAGGGCCACTTTGGGCTTACCAGGCTCTGGGGGGGGCTGCGAGCAAAGGATGACAGCCATCATTGTGATGTATTGAGTGTCACTGCAGGGGATTGTCTGTTGAATTTTTGATTAGGAGGTGAGGTCATAATACTTTGGGCCAAAGAAGCCATTTTGACCCTTCAGCTATTCTTGAGAGAAATTGGTAGAAAAAGTAGATCTCTGCCAGAGAGCCTCGATGATTATTCATACATCCCCTTGCAGCACCAGATTTCATCATCCTTTTAATCTAGACAATAAGAATAAAATACTGTGAAGTCATTTACAAATTGGGATGAAGTGCAATTGATGTTTAGGTGTTCATACAACGACATGGATGGTGGTGTATGTATGTAGGGTGAAAGTGGGCGGGGCCAATACAGTACAGTCTTTGACTGTCACTGAACTCTACCAGTCACTGAATCACCTCAATATATCTCCACCATTTCAAGTTGTAGCAGCTTGATTGCGGGCTCTATTTGATCACACTGATGGAAACTTTCACTGTACCAAATTTGGTGTCAATATGTTCAGGCTGTTGTGCATAACATAGAAGAGTGCAATTTTTGTAAAATGGCTGAAATCTGCACCAGCCCACAGTATCACACAAAGACTCATCCAGTGATTTTACATGCAATCCTACATCAGAAACACAACTAGATAAGGATCTTAGAGCGTCTAGCTCCCAGCTATAATCTTAGTCAAACTGCTCTCTGCATCACTGGGGAGGCATGCGAAGCAAATTGGAGACCCAGCGGGACTTTTCACCACTTCAGAATATTGCACTACAGGGCTTACATACTTCGAAAAAGTGTCAGAATATGCATTGGAATCACATTTAATTACATGCCAATAGACACAATAAAAAAATATCTCGTCCAATCACTCCAGGAAAAGTGCTTCGGTGACTGGTCAAGTTATAAAACAAACATCAAATATGTTGCAACATAACATCTCCCCTAATATTGTTCAGACTGCTCTGAAATTGTATACATGGGTAGATGGGATATCCTCCTACTAGATAGGCAGGACAAAACAACCAAAAAACAATATCATGCTGGCAGTGGCAAGGTTCCAAAACAGTGACCGGTCAAAGACTGTACTCAGAAGAAGTATGACCGTCAATCTCATGCGCAACTTGCAACTCAAATCCTCCATTCATGGGTCTCTGACAAATACAGCAGCAGCATCCATCTTCCTATGACATACTTGTGATGAGATCCTAACCCAAGAAGAAGAAAAAAAAACACACCATGTTCATGGTCTGGGACTGATCAATGTAAAAACACATACCTACCTTGCACTCTCTCCTCTCTAGTTTGGCAAGTGCAGTGGCCATCTGACACATTCCAGTACAACCAACAGGGGATGTCCCAGGAGCAATTGCCCACCATTCACATCCATCCTTGCTGATGTCCAACCCAAGTGTCTTGACAATAGATGTACATCGAGCAAATGCCTTGTTCATCTATATAGAATCCTAAATCCCAGGTCCAGTGAGGTTGAGGAAAGAAATCTGACCCAGGTTGAAAAATCCATATCATCCTGGTGATCCCATGAGCTCCAGCACTGCAGGGATTGCATCGTGTGATACCCATAATTCTTGTAGCCACACACAACACTCATTGCATGTGCCTACCCAAAATTTTCAAGCCAGATCCTTTTTGCCCTGGAGTGTGTCATCAGAAGCACCATGGTGGCACCATCAGAGTCCTATGATGTGTTTCCACCAGTCATCTGGAGGAGGACCATTGCAGAATGCTGAGCAGATCTTCAGGAAGCATGTTGAGTCCTGTGGTGTGCCTGCATCAGCAAATTCACCGGCCTGGTCTGGGGTTATGAATGCTACAGACCTGCTGTGGAAATAAAACATCCAGTATCAGAAAATGTGAAATCACACCACTCCCAGCCTTTGGATGATCACATGACCAATTATGAAATTAATTATGGCTATGTGCAGAAATTGAATTTCGTTCTATAACTCCATCAGTTTTTGATCGGAGAGGTGCGCCCATATAACGCTTGGAAAGCTACGATTCACACCTTTCGAACGGTACCAAACACAAGTCGAACGGACCAAAACTGCACTCTCCAGTCCAATTTACTACCAAAATCCGGGATTTCCAGTAAAAAACGAATTTCTCCATCAATTCCTTAAATCCTCTGGAAAACTGCACCTAGAAAGATATAAAAAATCACGCATCCAACAGTCTAAGCGCGCGAAGAACAGATCAAAACTGAACTCTACAGAATGATATTACTATCAGAATCAACACCCATCAGTAAAAAAGAATTTCTCTGTCAGTTTACACGGATCTGCTCGAACCACACACCCAGAAAGCTGTTAAAATCCGCATCTAATGATACCAAGAGAGTCTATTACAGATGCAAACTGCTGTTTCTGCATCGAATCCCATCCCATGCACTTGTCCCCATTATCAACCAACAACAAAACACCTTAACCATTGGACTATGCTCAATTAATCTCCAAAACCCGGAGATATCCTTTCATTTCGCCTCCAGAATGCTCCACATGGTCAGTGACCTCATGCTCCAGCATTCCACATGCTCAGCAAAATTGGTGACATCCACCCCTTCATGATTCCTTTTGTTCTCTTTATGAATGACATCACTATGACATCATCCCTCATGATTCTTTTATTCTCCTTATGCATGACTCAGCTATGACTGCATTATTACATCATCTGTTATTGTTCTTTGTTCTCACCTATGATTCACATATTGACTCACCCATGGGGAGATCATATTTCTTAAACACAAGCCACCTTCAGAAAGGTATAAAAGCTGGTAGATTTCCTGTAACCCACACAATACATCTCCTCTCTGGAAATCATCACTGTCAACCACTGTCAACTTTTCTGCTTGCCTCTAAAGAACAGTCTATCTATAAAGCCATCTGGAGCTAAGTCATCTTCAAGGTTGTTGAGACAAAGCCACTGGTAGCCCTCTACGCGAATCACTAAAGCCAAGGATAGTTGCAGGACCTAAGGTTAGAGTTGCTGGACATCCAAGGAAAAGTAAGCATAATGAAATATGTATCAGGTTTTGAAGAAAGAAGAATGAAACATACTAACAAGACTAACCAAGCACTGACCAGTCTATAACCACAGATATCCGCATTTTGACCAGGAGAATGTAAACAAGTATACACAAATATCAGTAAACAGTCCAACACAACATGAATGACATTAAGCCTTTCCACAAGATCCAGATATATAAGCCTTTCCATAAGCATCCTACACAACATATAAGCCTTTCCACAAGCATCCCAGATGTATAAGCCTTTCCATAAGCATCCCACATGACATATGAAGCCTTTCTACAAGCATCACAGATATAAGCTTCTATAAGCATCCCAAACAATATATCATTGACTACAGCTAGTCCATATCCCTTCCTATTCTCCACTGAACACCATACACATCTTGCAGAGTGTGATCAACCATTGAAGCAAACCAGCCCAATGAATAACAACAGAAATACAGTCTCCCATCTACACACTGGCTGAACCAGATTTTGATTTGACAGTCATCAGAGCTCCCAACCTTCTTCTACATAACTGGTGGTCCTTACAGGGTAACTCTCCACTTCGATAAACCTTTCACCTCCCAAAGACATCCACACCAACAATGTGACAACATTCCACAGACTCAGAAACAATGGCCAGAGTAGCAAATCCATGAGCTATGCCTTGGCCTACTGGTAGAGATGCTCTGCATTTTAAGGGAAAATTCTTGACAACTCCTCCTTGACTACAAAGCTTGCTGCAATGATGCCTCTACAATGACCACAAGAAGTGCAAGAACATTATACGATTCTGCAGCAACAAAGAAGCTGAACTTCTCAAGAATCTCCCAGAAGTTAAGAACCCAACAACCTTTGAAGCCCTGGGCTACTGTCTCAGGAAACTTTATGGGCAGACAGACAGGCAACAATCGATACACTCGAGAATGACTAGCAGACTTCTGCCAACAGAAGAGAACGATTGTCAACGAGGCAGACCTGGGACGAATACTATCGCGAATTTATCACTCAAGTGCAGTGTCTTGATGAAAAAAAGTCCTAGCCAAATGAGGACCAAGATGACCTTTTCTGGCAAGGGATTCCACAACGTCTCCAGAAGATCATACTCCCATTGTTTCACTATGCCCAGGATTTGATGACACAAAACCTTTGAGCTGCACAACAGCCTATGACACTATGAAGACCATACTCAAAAGAGGATCTCTATTACAACTTCAGACATCTCAACAAGTATAGACCATGAACCACAACAAAGGGCAAGAAGTCTAAACCTAGGATCAGTTATTACAAATTGTGCAGCAGATATAGCAACTCCTCAGATGAATCAGAAGCCTCAGAAAGTGCAGAGGAAGACAGCAGCTCTGATAGCGAAAGTGAAGAAGAACCAGTGGCCTATTCACCTCTCCATCATTAAAAAGGTCTCCACCAAATCGAAGCCTATAGTCCATCCCATCACTCGCAATGTGACAAACAAATCAGTGACCTCACACAATCCTTCCAACAAAATGAAAATCTACATGGTG